>CAJUYG010000909.1:107850-131752 GCA_910591675.1 Galerucella calmariensis | reverse complement strand
AAGGTAGATCTTTTTTTGAAAAAATCTTGGTATTTAAGGCTGGATACAACTATCACCACATTTTTTATTATTTATTAAAAAGCTTACCTTGAAATTTCTAATCTTTTTGTATGTACTATTGCAAAACCTTCTATTATATATATATATCTCTGAAGCTCTAAATAATACTATTTAAAGCAATTTGTATATACAATAGCTACTTTGCACATTACTATCCATTTAATCCTTCGATATGTTCACATTACCTGCTTCAACTTACATAAAACAGTCTGGTTATCGAGCTAGACTAACTGCAATCAAGGGATTTGTTACCAAACATGTAAAAGCCAACACCAAACACCAAATGTATATACATATTTATTAATATCTTTATACAATTAGTTTTAAAACCATACAAAACTTTACATGTATTTATTTTAACTGAAACTAAAAAGACTAGAGGATTAAGTGGGTGAAAATTCTGAAAACATTGGGATTTCCTAAAACATAACAAAAACTAAAAATTAAACAACCATATTATATAACAAAATACTGTGGCAATTCTTAGGCACTATTCTATTTTTTCTACATTGTAAACTCAGACATTTTTAATATTAAATTGACAAGTTTTGTCGTGAAGTTTCTTACTTAAATTATTAGTTGACATACACCCATAAACTAGGATACAATTCTATGAAGTAATAACAGAATAATTTCAACTATAATTGTATTTACCAATAACGGATTTATGACATATATTATGACAAACATGTTTTGAAGAGTTAGTTCGAATGGCTAATAGTTGATTTTATAAAATATGATCGTAAGGAATAAATATCTTCAGAAGCATTACGCATTTCTCATTTAACTGATAAATGTTGTGTTTTGTGGTACTAGCTAACCATATTACCAATTTTATGCATCAATAGCTACTTTGTTTATCTTGGGAATTTTTAACATAGTAGAAAAAATAGTATAAATACATTGTAAATGGAAATTGTTTTGTTGTGGTTAAAAAATGTGATGTATTCTATATAGTTTGAGCAAAATTGAATAATACTGTTTTATTAAGTATGAACAAAATTCTAATCATTTTAAGCGAAAAAAAAATTTTAAATGTAAGTTCTGGAGTACTCAAGAAGAAAAATATATTCTTTTTAACAGATTGAAGGTGGTTTTTAATATTATATTATTAATAATTATTAAAAATTAAGTTTGTCAGATTAAACAAAGATTAAAATATTTTAATGCCTAACAAGATATTGAGAGACGAAAAAAAGGAATTTGAAAAAAAGTCTGTAACAAACTATAATACAGTGAGAAGTTGAAAGAAAAACAAATAAACATAAATATACAGCAATGAAAATAGACAAAAGTAATGATAACTGGAGAGGACAGAAAAACTACATTGATAAAAAGAAAATTGAGCAATACCTCAAGAAAATAAGTTAAGACTTAATAAATAAATGAATCTGTTCGTTTAACGTGGGTCAAAATCGAGTCCAAAGATGTCAGTTAGATACATTTCCTGACTGAAATAATTATAGTTGATAAGTTTGTAGCAATCCATTTTCTCATTACTTGCAATTATCGAAAAAAAAGCGGTAGATCTTCCAGTCATATTCAGAAGGAGCCTCTTAGATTCCACTCAAAACACTTGTGATTATATCATAAAATATGAAAGATGAATTTAAATACTTCATATAATATATTATTCTTCTTCTTGAGTATACCTTAGGGGAAAAGTCCAAATACGGTTCTATGTGGTGAAATATCTAGCTTTTCTAATAACTGTTGGTCTGGGGATAATATATAGCACCGATATTCAAAAATTCAAAAATTTCGAAAGAAGAGGTAATACTTCATTGTAAGTAATACATGACTATTCAATAAACTTATATATTATGGCGCCACAAGGATAAATAATACATAAATTATAATATAGATAATACAATAACGAATATTAAAATAACATTTCTTTTTATTGATGGCAAGATCAAAACTTATAATTTTTAATCAATAAATAAAAACCAACAAATGTAATAAAGGTAACTTGAGTTATTATTTTTGTAGCATGATTTAAATTGAATAGGTAGAAAACAGAAAAATAATTATAAATAATAAGTTATTATTTTGAAATAATTGACCGGCAACCGAACGAAAAATGTGTGTCACTTTCAATAATATGAGAGATTGCAAATAATTTTGAATATGAAAATCTACAAAAAAAATTGAGTGAATACTGCCAATTGCTAAAAAATGGTCCTAGTTAATTATTTACTAAAGGAAAATGCCATATCTGTACGAGATATGCATATACGTAGAATATCAAATATACTTAACAAAGAAGCTGCAATAGCTGCTTATTATGGACTTTTTCATTCTAAACTTCTGTATGGTATTCCAGAGTGGGGCAATGCCAGTCACGGCTTGCTACAAAGAATATTTGTCTTACAAAAAGCAGCTGTTCGCTCCATTATACAAGCATTTATCATGAACCTTTTAAAGAGATATTTAAACAGCTTCAAATTATGAGTTTGTTCTCCTTAATTGTGAATGAAAATTTAAATTATGCGAAAAATAATAGAAATCACTTCACAAGTCATGCAGACATACATAATTATGATATTAGGGGAAAACATCAAATTGTCCCAACAAGAGTAAGAATAAACAAGTACCAGGATCTCTTTAATGCACTCTCTGAAGAAATTCAAAACTTGCCTACAAAAATATTTAAAACCAAAATAAAAAGTATGTTGAAGGATATGTGTCTATAAAATATTAACGACTATTTTGAAGAAGTAAAACATGTCACCTGAGTATAAATTTTGGAAAATATGTACGTGCTTTATTTAAAATGTTAAAACTTTTAACTGTGAATTGTTGGTGTTAAATGTTTATTTTATATATATATATATATATTAGAATTGTAATGACGTCCTTTATGTATGAGAATTAATATTTCTATTTCTATATGGCTTTTGTTGTTAGGAACCGTCTTGTTTGATAGAATTATATGTGTTTATAACACATATATTATTCTATTTGCATTTTTGATTTTAAAAATTTGTGTCAGAGCAAGAATTTGTGCAAGATATTTTAATGCATGATAATGCAAGACCACACGCTGCGAGAATTGTCAGTGAATATCTAGATGGAGTAAGGATTACGTACATCCATATTCACCAGCCCTAGGAGTTGAGAGTTATTATGGCAGAAGTAGAATAACAGGGATTAGAATGTAATGCAAAGTGTGCAAGCAGTACCTACTTAATGCAAGAGGGGATAATACATGTTATTAATTATCATTTTTTCAATAATTTTAAGTTTTTTTCATCCGTTACAATAGTCGAGATTGGTTTTAAATGTACAGTTACTGATTTTCTAGAATAAATCAGAAAATAAATAAATTATGTTGTCTCTGATATTTGAAAGCTCCGAAAAATGCAGAAGACAAATTTACAGTAAGAGGCAAACATGAGATAGCATTTTATTTTTAAAATCATTTGGGATTTCTCAAGTTATTAAAGTGACTGAATTTTTGCTCGGCAGTGTAGCAATTTTGTTTCCTTTATTGTTATAACAAATTTTGAGGAGTGTAATAGTTGAAAGACAAGAGAAAACTGAAGAATAATGGAAAAGACTAACGTGAAATTATATACAATTAGTTACTTTGAAGAATATGAAAATTAGATAATATCTTCAGTCTTTATTTGTGCTTTTAAGGAGAGTTTTTTAAATATATTGTGCTAGATTTTTTCAAATTGGTATTTTTTCCGAAAAAAATAAAATAGCTTTAAATTCACTCATATATAAAAAGCTGCAAAAAACGATCAATTGCTGTGCTCTTTGCAATCCTCCAAAAAAGCGACTCTACAATATGCCATTGTTATGTTTTCTACTTAGTCACTACCATATTACAAATATAAAACAAATCAAATAACAAAATACCCCAAAGTCCTATTTTAATGTAAACCAGCATAGTATCTATTATCAACTTTGGGATCTATATAAGGTTTGTGATCACCACAAGTAGGGAAGTTAGGAGGAATTGGAGGAAGATCTGCGTGAGTACCAACTTGGAATACCAAGTTCATTCCAATTACTATGTGGAATAAAAAGTGACAATGGAAAAGCCAGAATCCGGGATTATCAGCTCTAAATCTCAAAACCACGTAACCGTTATTAGGAACAGCAATTGTATCTTTGCCAGGTGGTAAATTGAATTGTCTGTGCAAGAGTCCTTGTCTATCAAGATCTAAGGCATGCTTCAAATTGATTTTCTTCACTTGTTGATCTGGTGACCTTCCAATACCTATGATATTGAAGGATTGACCGTGAAGATGGAACGGATGGCTCAAGTTTGGTTGTTGTACTGAAATAAAAAATTAACAATTTGATTATTTTATACTTTCATATTGTATTTATACATCTAATTATTGCTTGGGTTGTGCTTTATATTTCCTCTGTTACCTACCTCCATTCAAGAAGTTTCGTGTCTTCTTTATGGGCCACTTGTTTGAATGGAGGGATTGTCAGTAGTTGTAATGGTTTTATTATTTTCACTCCAAAGTGCTTCTGAGTCTGAATCCTTATTCTCACAAAAGCAGAGTATATGAGTAAGTGTTTCATCATGGAGTTTTCACTTTTCTGCATATAGGTCAACGAACTTTGCCCCTTTTGTGCAGATGCTTCCTTCAGGGTGCATTGTCCAGTCATCAGGTCAGTAACTGTCTTCAGATGTCTATTGCCCAGTTTCAATAGCCTGTTTAGGAGTTCCTTGTCAACCTTGTTAACTCTTTGTATAGAGGTGCCCTTGTCTCAACCCCATTTAAGTTGGTGCTCCTTATGTAACCAGTTCCCGATTTTCCCTCTTATGCAACGGTTCCGAAGTATCCTTTAGACCCTTTTACTACTTAATAAATACTTAACAACTCGCTTTTATTTAATATAAAGATAACTTCTTACCTTCATCTACTAAGACGACTTCAACAACTGCATTAAGAGGAATATCAACTTTGTGGGTGCACATACAATTGGATCCACAATCTGCAGGTCTGTTGTCTCCATTACAGAACTGTTCGGGATCAATTTCGTCATACTGGGAGATCAAAGGAGCAGGAGCTGCCATGTACGATATTTCGTCAATTAAACTTATCACATGGTCTCCGTTTGGTGCAACTGTAATATATTCATGTAAAACGTTAGTAACAGAAAATAAAATAAGTTCTGCTTATTCAAACCACCATTTCATATATCAGAAGCTAATTTGGAATCAGTGACATTTTAATGCCTTATGAGTGAAAATAAAAATGATTTGATAATGGGTCGGATGGTGTGTCGACACAGCACTGATACGATAATTACGGTGAAGCAGTGTCGAGCCTGATTAGTATTTGGATGGGTTACCACTGGAGAAACACCGTCGTAGACCCGTGCAGCCTTCAGCTTGAGACTACTAGAGTCCACTTTAGACTACAAGAGTAAGTAGCACTTTACCAATGAGCACGAGGTATAATGTATGCCGTCTTTCGAGTGAGACTTAAGACCTAGGGGTATTGTGCTCCCGGCTTCGGTTTGTCAACTGCAGATAAATAACCAAATAGAAAACCGGGAAAAACCAAACAAATATGAGTCTGGGTAACCAAAATACTAGACTAACTGCAATTATTGTTTATTCTGCCAAGATGTATATTTAATAAGTTCCAAGTAATTAATTCCAGTTGGGAAGACCGGAAGAAAGGTGTAGGTACCCCCATGAGAGCTTTAAGGTAGACGTAGGTGTAAGAGCCAGAATTGTAGGGCTTCAACCAAAGATAACTATCCCAATAATAAGGGGAAGGGACGGCAAATTACCACAGTGTTGAAGAAATTTAAAGGTAGCAAAGAACGTTATTGCAGACAGCCAAGCCTAAAGGTTCATTCTAGTCTAGTATGGGATATATCGTTACAAGGTCAGGATAGTCTGGGTACCAGATCACAAAGGTCATGAAGGCGAAGAAAAGGCTGACTAAATAGCCAGAGTCAGAGGTCAGAAGGTAAACTCGTCTCTGAAGAAGATAACTTGGTTATCGGAACGTACGTAAGATAGTTGTTTTAGTGGTAATGTAAACAGTGTTAATTGTCAAATATTGATCAGGTTCCAGAATTCACAGCTTAGAGGTAGTGGTGATAATATAGCCCATCTAGAAAGTATCCGGAATTTGATATTTCTTCTAATTTCATCATATTTCTTTTTTGTAACATCCTATCAAGTAGATTGTGCCGATACATGACAATACCATCTGTCACACATTGTTGATTGCAAGCAGGATTAAGTTATGTGTAATAATGTCACATCTAGAAAAAAGGAAATTGGTGGAATATTTGTATAGAGAAGGTGCTCAAAATTTTAAAGAATTACTGGAATTGACGAAACTGGGAAATGGGAGAGATATGAGGCTTAGACCAGTTTCGGGAAGACCGCGTCAGATTAGCTGAAACAATTTAAAAGCTTTAGTGGCATTTGGAGGTAGTTATAATCAATTCCTTCTTTTTGGGAAAGTACTTTGTTATTGTACTTATTTTTAAAGTACAGTTCAAATTTTTGTAAAAGCGTTAACGCAGTTACCAATTGGGAGGAAATAAATTGGAATGAAAGAATCTGCTTAATTTGTGATGATGAAATTGTCAAAAAGGTGACGAATTGTTTGATTTTTGACTCTTTAAAATTATTTCACTCTCTAGACTTACCTAAATGTCTGTTATAAGTATTGGGCTGGAACAGTTCTTCAGGAGTGTACACATAAAACCTGAATGGTAAAAATATTTTGATGTCAGGTCTAGGCTGGAGTAGCCCTGGATCGATTTCTCTGGCGTTCTTGAGCTGACTGACACAAATTGCATCTTCTCTGACTATATTACATCTTGCATCCAAAGGATTAAGAACCTATTAAGATGAAATTCAAGCAATTCTATATACACTGTACAAACTATTGATGATTTATTACAATATTGATACAAAAAATGCGGAAAAAGCATGAGAACACTTTACACTAATATTTAAAAACCAAACTGTACAATTATGTCTATGTTATATAAATAATGGCGTTGTATAAAATGGGAATATTGCTTTTACATGAATTCCTAAATTCCGAGGTTGTAGTTATTATCGAATTTTCACGTTGAAGAATGTCGATTTATAATTTAAATTTGACGTGTTTGATAAATATGTACAGTAACCTAAATAATGAATATATTCCGTTTGGTTTTTACACACTGTAGGTATATGTATATATGTACAAACATAAACATTATTTATAAACATTAACTATGTATAAGCTGTTCCTAGGTAATTTGAAAAGGTGCTTATCAATTATAGTAGGGGAAATGTCGATATGATGACATCCATCCCAGGTATGATGGCACCCTGCCAATCTTAGCGACTTTTATTTGAATCTAAAACCACTAGAGCTGCTAAAGACCACCACAAATATACTGTATGTGTGATAGTTAAGTGGAAGTTGCTGTTGGAGTTTAAGATTGACATTATTTGTATGTACGAAAATTTTTCATCATCTTTTATTTTCAGATTTAAGATTTATTGTTGGATCCTTATAATATAGTCTACTGTTTGTGATAGATCCATATGATTATGAGTTTTTCTAAACATGAATAAATCTATCAGCCAAGTTGCGTTACAGTTTTAGAATTTAACAAAGTTTATAATTGCCAATTTTTGACAAGATGGGATTTTTAACATGGTGGAAAAGGGAGCCATGATGCCAAAGGAATATGAAAAGTACTGTTACTGTTTTGATAGTACTGGGGAAAAAGCTGGCTGGGCATCAGTTTATGAAATCCGATAATAAGCCAGTGAAGGTATGAGGTAGTATATGGCGCACTTTCCATGAAATGAGAAAAGTTCAATAAAAACAATATCTTTATGTTTCAATGTATTTTGAAGTAAAATTTATTTATATTAAGGTACCCTTGACCTACTCCATGGATTATATTAGTGTACTAGCACATTTAGGCATTGAATTCAGTAATTGGAAAAGGGGGGCCATTAATACCGAGTCTCCCCTACAGCACCTTAATTATTTTTCTTTTATATTTTGGACTAATGAAATTGGCGGGTGAAAATGCAATGTGGTATATGACTAGTAGTATCTGATAAAAATGCGGAGACAACTGAAGATATGATTATAGTATAGTTGGTGAGAAAAAAGGTAGTTCTCACGTGACTTTTTATATCATGACATTGGAATTTATGTCGTTTTTGTTTTTTCATGTCATGTTTATATTGTCAACTTTCTACTCAGCTGAAGAAGGTGTCCACTGAAATTATTATTGTGGCTTTTAACTGTGTTGTAACTATGCAGATTCGTGTGTTTTCCATCATAAATTTCTAAACTTCTCCATTGTGGAAACATACAAAGGCTTGTCAACCGTCCAGGATGGTACCAAAATTCTACGGTAACGGCCGAAGATAAAGGAACTGTCACGAAAAATCAAACCACTCTTAATTCCATGACATCGATGTAGCGACATAACATCATTGTGACTTATTCGGTTTTCATGACTTGAAAATGAACGACTCCATGTCACACAAATCCCACAAATCATATTTAGCGCTGGTTATCCAGCAAACATCTACCTATTTATACAGAGTGGCCCAAAAGTCTGGAAACGTCCAATTATCTCGTAAATTGCTAGTCCTAATTGTACAAACTTTTGGGATACGTAGATTCCAGATTTGATATTTGTAATGTTGCCAGATTTGCTGTTTCTTTTATATTATTGGTAACCCTGTATATTCAGTCATCATTGAAATCTATTATTCAATACGAGTTCACCCATATGCAACACTTATTCGATTTTATTTGGAATAGAAGATCTTAAATACAAAAAACAGAGCAAAATATGTAGATTTGAAGAAATTTAAATGTTTAAATGTAGAATGCTGTGATTTTATTAATTGGGCAATTCTTTATCGAAGAAAATTTATAGTCAGATAAATATGAACTTCTACTTAGAAATGAAATTGTACCTTCACTGAGAAACTTGCTTAGAGCCAATTTTAATCAGATATGATTTCAGCAAGCTGGAGCTCCAGCTCATTTTGGTGTAGATGTTCGGCGTCATTTAGATGAAGATATTTCCCGGACAATGGATTGGTAGACGAGGAAAAATTGAATGGCCTCCACGTTCACTTGATTTCAACTCGTAAGATTATATTTATTTATTATATTTATTTCCGGATACTTAAAAAATTCAGTTTACAAATAGGCGTTGCCAGACTTATCTTTTATGTATTTTAGACCTTCCAGACTACATATAATCACAAGTGTTACAGATGGTTGAGCTCGTATTGAATAGGAGATTCCAGTAATGACTGAACATACAGGGTAATTAATTTGAGAACCCAAAAAAACTAATAATATAATAGAAACGGTAAATCTGGCAGCATTGCAAATTTCGAATATAGAATCTCCGTATCCTAAAATAGGTGTACCCCAAATTTTGTTCAATTAGGAGTAACAATTTACGGGATAATCGGCTGATTCCAGACTTTTGGGCAACTCTGTGTTTGTATACACTGACTGAACTATTCATTCTAATACCTAAACCTGAAGGAATAAGGCTACTTCTTTTTCTCAAATACAAATTAATAATCTAGGTAATATATATATTTGCTTCGCAACTCTTAATATAATTATGTACATAATTACTGTGAATACTGCTAGATAAGCTAAAAGTTCCAAACTACTACTACTACAAGCTACTACTTTACATCCCAAAATCGATGAGAAAAATACATACCTAAATATTTAGTTTTGCTGCAATAACAACCCTAACAAGTCTATATTTTATGGAAGGCGTTGCATTGCTGTTATTTCAAGTTCTATCTTTTTATTTAACGACTGTAGGTACTATTCAAAAGTCTAAGATTATACGTAAATTTTAAAATAGATACAATTCGTGAAATCTTGTAGGTACTACTACTACTACTGAACGTGCAGGCGAGCCTTGACCTAACCAAACTAAAGTCAAGGTTCCGGCACTGAGGCCACTGGCGGGCCCATTGTGCCATTGCTGCTACCTAGACATCCATGAAGCTGAGCCCTTCAATAGAGGCCACAACCTTTTCAGCGGATGCCTGCTTGTGTCTCTAGGGGCCATGACAGGGACTCCGAAGATTCGCCAGTGTGGACACTCTAAGAGAACATGGACTGACGTTTCGTCAGTCATGCCGCAATCCCTACATAGGGAACTTTCCTCTATTCCTTGGTTGTAGAGGTGCTTCCTCACACAGCAGTGCCCTGTTAGGAGTCCTGCTATCTTCCTCAACCTACTCCTTGGTAGTTCAATAGCTGCCCCAGCGTGTCCATCAGTCCATCCCTTCAGTAGAAGTTTGGATTGTCTAGGACCCTGCAGAGCATTCCAATGAGGGAAGTGCTGGTTTCTCAGCCACTTCCTCGTCTCCTTGGGTATTGTTTGTTTTGTTAGGCCGAGGGTCGGGCCCGGGCCACAGAAAAGAGCTGCCGCCCATTCCGCAGCCAGTGCATCTGCCATTTCGTTGCCTTCAAGACCAGAGTGAGCCGGAATCCATTCTAGCCGCCTTTCTCTTGAAAAAAAACTTCAAGAGTAGTTGGACAGTTTAAATGAGAATCTTTTAGAACATCTTTCTCTTGACAAAACTGACAATGCTTTAATTATGTCGTATCCTAAACAATAACCTGCACTTTGGAATCTTTTCTAATATAATATCGACTTTATACAATATTTTCCAACATGTTCAAAGGCCCGTATTTTCAAGCGCCCTACTTTCCTTTTACCTATACATTATTTATAATTATGTTCACCTTTAATTCTCCTCTTAACAAATTTCATTGCCAAAGATATTCCCTTTTTACAACATTTTTCTTCTCAGCAAATCTCATAAATTTGACTAAATTATAAAAACTCTAAAAATTGTAAATTTATAACTGAAAAACTATTAAAACTAAGCGAAAGCAAATGTTAGTAATTAATCAACACTTACCACTCCTTGAGGTATGCCAAAGTCGTATGTTGGAGGAGTACTTGTTGGTTGATAAGGACCTCTAGCGTATCTTAGGATAGCGAGTTGTTGTACTCTTCGGATACCACATTCTCCCAAACCTCTCAACTGAATCCAGTAAGCAGTTGGATTTTGATTTGCGGTAATAACGAAATCGTATCTTTCACCTGAAATTAATGATTTATATAAAATGAAATTATTTTTCCTATTCATAATTGTAAATTACTAGTTATCCACGTATCAAGCTCGGAAAGTGATACTCTACAGGCGAGCATGCAAGTACATATACACTTTCCGAGTGTGACGCGTACAATATTCTTTGTGCAACCATAATTTGACAATAATATTAGACCAAGCAATGGGTAAATAAATTTGACAAAAATCCTAGTAGAAAACAGATGATGCCATCATATGAAAGACATTGTCTAGTATCATTATGATATGTTTTGGAAACCCAAATGTTGTTCAGTCATTTTTTATAAACATAAAAAACGAAATATACCTTATTTTTTGATTTTTTTATATAGCGTAAAACCTACAAAAGCAATCTCAATGTGTGTAAGGGTAAATTGTAGATAATTAAAATACGAACAAAATGAGGTGTCGAGCAAATCAATCGGATAATTAGGAACCGAGAAAATCAGGAAAAACCGGAAAATTTGTCATTTTTTTGAAAATTCACATCTTTGTAATTTTTCATTGGCAAGAGCTGAAGCTTCCGATTTTGAATTTGAAAACTGTTAAAAAAAGTGTCAAGGTAGAACAACAAAATAGTATATTAAAATAAAAGTGGATATTAAGGTTTTTAAAACACGAGCAAGTGTTTTAAAGACCAGTTATCCACGAATACTTTACGCTATTTTAAATTATGAATTTTCAAAAAAAATACTAATTTTCCTGTTTTTCTCGGTTTCTAATTATCCGATTGACTCGCACGACCCCTCATTTTGTTCGTATTTTTATTATCTATAACTTATCAATACATACCATTGAGATTGCTTCAGTACGTTTCACGCTATGAAGAAAACTAAAAAAATAAGGTTTTTCGTTTTAAATGCTTATAACAAATTACTGGACAGCAGTTGCGTGTTCAAAACATATCAAAATGATACTACCTAAAACTTAAATCATTTATTATTAATATTGGATTCGATTCTTGAAGTCCCAGGATGGTTTTGTTTATATTCTACGTTAAGAATTTTATTTGCTGTCTTTAATCTGTTCTGAATTGAATGTTCGATATAACATTCTCCAACGGTCGAAGATTTCCATCCTCCGTGGGGTTTGAAACTTGTTAAATTTCCACATAAGCTAACCTCATTTACTATATTTCACTTTTCCAATTTTCGCATTCATAGGCTTTTTCATACCTTTTCATGTATTTTTTCGTAATAATGCACTAGTAGCGATAACTGCTGATTCTTTAGTTTTCGAATGGGATCTTTTCGACGTCACTTTCATCACTACTTATCTTTAAATTGTTTAAAAACTTGTAATATTATACAGGTGTTTTCAAACTACTATATTATTTACTGTGAATAGTTTTATTAGCAAAATATATTATTTAATTTATTAATTAAGATTAAGAATGTACAGTCCGCTGAAGCAAACATGAGCCCTGGTGGGCGTGTTCATGTCGATGTAGTTGTATTTTTGTAGTAACAATTCGATATTTTGAATCGATAACCAAATATCGATACCATAAATGTCAACTATTAAAAGATATGTAAGCAAAGTCAAACTTGCTAAAAATTTAACTCTAAATATTAATAAAAAAATGTATATTGGACCCAAAGTGATATAATAATAAAAATATATAATAAAATAATACAGACACTAAAAATGAATAAAATGATGTATGTTGATGAAATCACTTGGTCATATTATTTCGATTATGTTTAAAAATTACTAATGTACGTTCGTTAACATTAGCTCCTGATTGGCTCGTTGCAATGACCTTCTTTTAGTTCGCATATTTTCCGGGGCTCATGTTTGCTTCTGTTACTGTAGAAAAATTAAAAATTCTGATACTAAAAATTTAACTGTTGAAAAAATGAAGTGTCTAGGAGGCGCCACAAGGTACTCAGCGCCCATGGACATTGCCCATCCTGCCCTTTTGGACGGCGCAGGCCTGGGCCACGGACATTAAATATTTGACGTTTGACCGGTTTGACGTTTATTGAAAGATTAAGATTGTGCCGATTATGATTTAAACCTCACTTAAAATATCTAAATATGCAAAATTATATTATCAAAAACATTATAATTGAAAACTGTTCTTCTAACAACACAGGAAATTCATTGGCATTGGCACATGACAAGTGGTTTCGAGGATCCTAAGAAATCGTGTTCGTTTTGCTTAAAAGTCGCGTCGCGCACATGTGCTTGAAGCCCAAATAAACGAAAGCAGCAAAAGTGCATCAAAACGTCAAAAACATCTACTGACATATGGTTCCTCTTTTTTCAAAAAAGTGGAATTTATTAGAAACAGTTTCATTTAAAAAAGTGATATGAGTAGATACCACAAAGTAAGTGTTCACACAGAAAATTTGATACATATAGTACTTTTAATGGAACAATAGGTAGGTTAACAGATTGGATTTTCACTTCCGCGAATCACCTGAAGATTGTAAAGTAAATGAATTGCATAATTCGCGTTTATTGCATTTGTCTTGTTGAATGAACACGATACAGTAATAACAGTAAATATTTTCCTGAATGTTAAAGGTTGTTAAAAAGTTGAGTCACCTTGATATATATATTGGCGTCTATTAAAATAGTTTTAGAATTTTTATGAAATATAATCAAGGCTTGTAACTTTTTTTGATATATCGGTATTTCCAGTATTTATGTAAAATAATTTCGTTCGTTTTTAATATTCGAAAAAAATCTATAAGTTGAGAAATAATGTATGCCTAAGTTGAGAAATAATATTAATAATAGTGATAATAATGATTGAGGAAATGAATATTTAGATTGGCTAGCTTATATGCAATAAAAGTAAGAGTTCAATTACTAGTCTTAACTGAAACTGAAAATTAGTTAGGAATTATTGTAATAATTCAAAGATGAAAATTTAATTTATACAGGGTGTTTTCAAATGACACTTAAGGTGCGTTCTCACTAGTCGATTTTAGTTGAACGATTTTTATTGATCAACAAAAATCGAATGAAAATCCCTGTGTTAACCTACATTTCAATGTTTGTTGAATGATAAAAATCGTTTCAACAAAAGATGAATCCATTTCTACTTTTATCATTCAAGTATGAGTCACCGTACGATTTTGATTCGCGATTCATCTTGCTCAGTGTTCAATTTGGCAGTCAAGGAGTCAAATTTTCAGTGTTCATGTTTATGATTATATTTAGTGTTTTTATTGGAGAAAAATATTTATTTTAAAGTACACAATCCATTTTGTTGAGCTTTCGTCGCACTTCGTCAACTTCATCAGAACAATACTTGTGATTAAAAAATAATATCTAAAAACTCCATTATACAAAAAATACAGAATACTTTTACAAAACACATTTAAATTTTGAATATCTTACCAAACTAATGTCGAAATTGAAATTAACAAATAAAATGTTCATACATTTGTGTTGGTAAATAGCAATTTTAAAGGTGGTATTTAATTGTCCGTTTGTTAATTAATTGATGTCAGTTTCTGTGTCAATGTTTGGACAAGTATTAGTTACAACTTTACGCAAAATTGTATCTATAGTCTACAACGTTTGCATGTGGATACCTACCTCTCGTGAAATTGGATAAAAAGGTTATAAGGATTGAGGGGTTTAGCTCATTTACTTTTGAAAATACGGGGTATTAAAGTTATGAAAAATTAAATGTTTTTATTTGATATCATTAAAATGTATGGATAAATTGATTTGACATTTGACAGGCTGCTTTTAAATGCTTGATCCAGTGGTGTACATTTGGAATAATATGTTACCTTTCCCCTCCCATTTTTTACGCCACGGGCATTTGAAGCTATTTTTATTTTATTTTGTATTCCTTACTGGTTTTCACGTATAACCTTCACTTATCCAAAAATTGGTAGTTTTCAAAATACTTATTTAATGTTTTCATGAAGTCTGAAAGATCATTTTTTAATAATAAAATAAAAAAAAATATTCTTGTATTTTTTCAATAACTTCCAAACTACTAATGCTTAGAATATGTAACAGGCACTAATTTATGAAACAGCAATGCATCTAAAATATTGGGAGAAGATTGTTGAAACTACTTGTGATTTTATTAACAAAAGAATTGTGACAATGAAAAATAAGATAATTAGGTACAAAGTTTAATAATATCCCATTCCACCATAATGTTTCATTAAGCAGCCAACAAATTACAAAAGATTTGATGTTATTGAAATTTGTATATATCTTCTGTATCTGTATCTGTAGAGTAGGGAGGGTGAGTGTGTAGGCTCACAGTACTTAGGCCACATGTGACCCATTGCACATCCTCCCGAGGAGTTGTCCTCCTAGGTCATTGTCCATCCTGTCCTTCTCAGGAAGGTGGACAGGTCACTAGGAGACATGTCCTTTATATCGGCAGGTGTAGGCCAAGACTCACCGAACACACACTCTCTTATTGACGATAACTCCGGACACTCGCATAAGACATGCCTGACAGTTTCATCTTCCTGTTCACACATCCTGTTTAGAGGTGTGTCCACTAGCCCCATAGTATGGAGGTGTTTCCTTAGTTGACAGTGACCAGTCAGAAATTCTACTGTTAAACGCAGGTTTTTCCTGGTCATCGCCAAATATTTCTTCGGTGCCAGCTTCCCAGGGTCGCCCAGGGTGATCCTGGCAAGACTGCATCCTTTGATTCCATCCCATCTCTTAAGGGATTTAGCATGGATGTAACGTTTGACTAGTTCCGCAATTGTCGAAGTCGTTAGGCCGTAAGTGTCACTGGGTCCTAGAATTTTTAGTCCAGCGGCTTCCCTGGCTAAAGAATCAGCAATGCGATTTCCTTTACTCCTGTCGTGTCCTTTAACCCACCTCAGGATAATATTGTTATCTGCCGAGGCGTCAGCTAAATCTTGGTGGCACTCTAGTACTAGCCTCGATATAACACGTTGTCTGTTCAATTATCTTATTTTTATTGTCATAAATTCTTTTGTTAATGAAATCGCAAGTTTTGAAAATTATTTTCATATTGCCATATTACATTTGACACCTTTTTAACGCTTATTTCTCCTGGTATCAACTTCATCCATTTTTTGACAAGTTTTAGGACTCTACAATTTTCAAAACCTGACAAGCGCTACGAGTTTGTTTGAGAAACCTGCGGAATCCTGGACATATCGGGTTTTGAAAGTAAACACAATATTCAATAGCGGTTATTGTGCAGGAAAGTGCATTGATTTGTAGGATTTATAAATTAAACCTTGCGCCTTGCTATTAGAAATGGAAATTTCATGTAATGTCAAAAAAACCGTATGGCGGATTTGTCGGATTTCTCAATTAAATGATTAAATTACCAATTAACAATTTTCAATAAATTGAATGGAAAGTCTCAGAATATTTATTAAGTGAAGGGAATTTGTACTCTGAATATTTTAAGAAATTAGACTAATCGAATGATCATTTGTTGTTTATTTAGTAACGTAACGAGAATTGAGTTAATTTCAGCCTTTCTACGTTTTTTTTTTCAAATTTAATTGTTACGTTTTTATTGCCGCATTGAATTATTAATTATCGCGCACAGCTAATACCAATAACTTTCTATGTAGGTATTTAAACGACCGTGAAAATGGATTCAGCCACACAGTCAATTAATGTATAATATAATATCGGAAATACAACATAAGTACTTAAAGTATGGCATGTCAATTTAAGTATGCAATTATTTAGATTTAATTTTACCGTCATACTGCGAATCTCCTTGTTGCTTTTGTTTGCTAAGATGAAAAAAAATGTATGTTGCATAACTTACATTAAAAAAAACGGCAAATCGCGGCATAATGTGGAAGCAGCCGTTGCCCCGTGCCAATAAGGCAGCCGTATGCCAATGGAAATCGCTGAAGTATCGGTCTCCTTCAAAGGAAGCAAATAACAGCGGACAGTGGAGACGTGCCAACCACTGGCCTCTCGTGGCTTTAGTTGTGATGGTTAGTACGTGCTTTCAAATGGACTGGACGAACGAGAATGATATTAATTTGCCGAAAACTACGCAGTGGGCGACATCTGTTAATTTTCTTTCAAACTTCAATAGAGGTGAACAACAAAACCAGAATGCGAACATCGTTATAGAAAGTGGAATCACTTTTTTTGTTTTGTAAACAATAGAAAGTGTTATTTGAAATTTCAGTCTAAATAGTAAAATGAAATACCTATTTAAAGTGCTTTTCTGAGAGAAAAACAATCACATCCATAAGGTGCACTTCCAAAACTATAACAACGTGGTAAAAGATGTGTTACAAATGTACTAGTGGCTAAAATCCTATTCTAGTGGCCAGTAAAACTCTTTTGCACCTTTTTGGTAGTTTCGTGTAGATATTCAAGTCTTTTCTTTCCGGATTGGCACAGGCACCTTTAAGAAGTCGGTGAAGTCGATAAAAATCACACAAGGAACCTAGTTGAGGTTGGTTCAGCTATTTTTTCATTTAGAAGCTGATGAGTTACCTATGTTTTTTAGGTTTCATAATATGTTTGCAGAAGCCGGATATTCCAGCTTTACAAGAACAAATGTATTTCCAATCTTTAACATCATCATACCGATTAATTGTTATCTCATGAGGCTGGGAAGCTAGACCAGACGTCTGCAGACAAAAACATGTTTTTTGAATTTGTACACTTTGAAAAAGGATTGTTTGGTTGAAGTAAACGTATTTGTTTGAAAGTGATTTGTTTAAAATTAACAATTTTTAATAAATGCAAAAGAATTGAGTGTTCAATTAAAAAATTCAAATTGTTTGAATTGAAATTATAAATTGTTTGCAATTACTATTTGGATAACTTTCTTCCAAATATTGCAATTATTTAATTTGAAGAATATTCATTTATGCTGAAACCGGTTGGTTTGAATTGAACAATCACATTTATTTAATAAAAATTTTATAATAATAACAAATGTTGTTTAACTCAAAGCAATAGGTGTTGAATGAAGAAATTTGATTTGTTTAAATATATATTATGAATTGTTTGAAATTAAAGTTCACATTTATTTGTTTCAAATATGGCAATTATTAAATATTATAGGAAATATTTGTTGGAAATATATAAATTTGTTTAAATCAAAATATAAAATTCTTATAGATAATGAATCATTGCTTTGAAAGTGTAGATGCCATAATGTTATTCTACATCGTTGCATATAATTGGTTCAAAGAATATATTTCTTTGAAATGAAAAAACATTTCTAAATTCTTTGTTTTAAAGAAATTAAACACCCAATCACGAGCATTGAAACGTGAAAACCTCACCCCTCTCGTTTTGTCATAGTAGTAGTTGGACTGCAGATAATAAGTAAGTAGGTACTCGGCCCTTGTCTCTGTACTCGGTGTGTTTATATCGTGGACCGTAGGTATTGTATGCATATACGATCAGAGACAAAACCCGTTAAAAGTTCAATTTATTTATATTTTGGTGTTTTGTATGGATTTGTATGCATACAACGGTTATATTTTAAAATTGAACATTTACTGCCAAGTCACAGATTAAAAAAGATCTCATCATTAACCTGTGGCCAAGTTATGGATTTAGTGGATGTGTGTGAATTGTCCCACCTAAGGGAGTGCTTTGCTGCTATGTATATATTTGTGATTTGAGTGGCAATTATATTATCCCAGTACAAAACTAACCGGGTTAGTTGTCTACATAGATTAATCCTTGAATTTCGTCTCTATGTATGTAGGTACTTTTCAAGTTTTGTATATTTCGACACGTGTTTACAAGTAGTAGTAGTACTCAATATCAATGATTCTATGTTTGTGTTATATAATTCTTCAATAAATATGTTTGGACAGATAGCAAGACTTCTCACTTAAATTACCTTTTTAGTAATCTAGACTTTTAGAATTTGGTTGCTGCACAAACACTCTTTAATATGACTTATTATAAAAATACGTAATAAAAGGATTATTTGATTCACATCAATTAAACTAAACAACTCGAGTTTGCACAAAAGAAATTATTTTGAAGTTTTAAGAAATTTATTGTTCCATTTAAACTTGTAGTTGTTTAAAATAAACAACTCAATTTTCAAAACAAGAGATGGTCATAACGTTTTAAAGAAATCAATTGTTTATATTAAAATATTAATTGTTTGAAGTAAACAGCTTGGAGTTATTCAAGAAAATCTTTTTCAGAGTGTACCCTCTAGGCCACATAATATTATATGTCCCGCTTTATAAACCGCTTCACCTTCTTTTAGTGGTCTGCTTCTGACTCCAATATATTCCATGAGGTTGGAAAGGGTTACTTCAATTTTCGTCATTTTTAGACCTATTTTCTTAAACACTACCACACAAACACGTTTAGAAAAAAAAGGAAACTACAAAAATAAAGAAAAGCCTGCCAAACCCACTAAAAATGCCTCGAAAAACACAAAAAAAAATAAACAGCATCAAACACCCTTACAGACTGTTTTGTTGTTCGCCGCTATAGCAGCCATATTGAAAAATTCAGCGCCATCTAGTGACACGTGATTTTCTCGAATCTATACCGGGATCGTTACGTTTTGTGAACGTTGTGAGACTAAACTAAATTTGGTATAAGTAGACGTTTTTACAGTCTCCGGCTTTGTCAATCAAGTGTGCAATAAAAAATTAACCTCATCGGCTTATTCAAGAAAATGTACGTACAATTGATTTTAGTTCAGTCAGTCAAGACAATCAATTGATTATAATTCCAAAAGTTTTCAAATTTTGACGTAAGGTCGGGAATGGTATAAAAACAAACTATGAAATTTTGCAACCTGTTCCGGAGTCCGGAACATTGTTAAAATTGCAATTAAATTAATTTTTGCTGTATGGTCGTGAAAAAAATTCCAAAAGTTCTACAAACTTGGGGAAGTTTTCGATATAATATTTCATATCACGTATTAAATTTGCAACCAATCTAAGTGTACGGAACATTTTTTGTTATTAAAAATTAATGTTTTTTTTATTAAACTGAAAGAAAACGTTCCAAAAGTTCTGCAAATTTGACAGATCTGTCGGAAAAATATACCGAACGACTGTACAAATTTGCAACTTTTTACGTTGACCGGAACATGTTTATTTATAATTTTTTTTAATTCGTGGTCATTTTTTCGAGCAAGGCGGTCTCGGAATAATTACAAAAGTTTTGAAACTTGGTTGCAAACTTTGAAAACATCTATTCTGATGCATTTACAAATTTGCAACCTCATACGCGATCCGGAACTTTTCAATTTTCTTGAAGGTGAAAAAATAATAAAATTACATTTTTTGCAAATTGCATAAAGTTCCGGATCGCGTATGAGGTTGCAAATTTGTAAATGCTTCACAATAGATGTTTTCAAAGTTTGCAACCAAGTTTCAAAACTTTTGTAATTATTCCGAGACCGCCTTGCTCGAAAAAATGACCACGAATTAAAAAAAATTATAAATAAACATGTTCCGGTGAACGTAAAAAGTTGCAAATTTGTACAGTCGTTCGGTATATTTTTCCCACAGATCTGTCAAATTTGCAGTACTTTTGGAACGTTTTCTTTCAGTTTAATATAAAAAAACATTAATTTTTAATAACAAAAAATGTTCCTTACTCTTAGATTGGTTGCAAATTTAATACGTGATATGAAATATTATATCGAAAACTTCCCCAAGTTTGCAGAACTTTTGGAATTTTTTTCACGACCATACAGCCAAAATTAATTTAATTGCCAATTAACAATGTTCCGGACTTCGGACAAGGTTGCAAAATGAGATATATTGTCGTCAATCACTTGACCGAAGTTTGAAAACTTTTGGAATTATAGTTAAATTTTCGATTTCGAATGTCAATAATGACTGGATTATTGTCACACACTGTCGAAGAGTCTTCGTTAATTATTATTAAAGTAGTCAATGTGGGAGAGGAAGGTCGTTGTATCTCGATTAATTTATGCATACAATAGAACTCACTATTGTTCTCAACACTTCGTAAGAGTTTCTATATCACAATGCAATAATTAAGAAGATAAATCAGTCCTTTTGAAATACAAATTTTCATTGAACTGAATGTTTTGTGCAAGAGATTTGTACATTCTGTTGATTTGTATTCATAAAATGTCATCTGGTATTATGCATTTATTTTTTTTGTAGATTCTATGTGAGAATTGTTTTATTTACACTGATTTGACATGGTATCGCGAAAAGTCTATTCGCGACATACGATTTACACAAGTACGACAAGGAAAATATGAGAAAAGCAATTGAAAGAGAGAGAAGAATAATTGTTCGCAGTAAGCGTTGGGCGTGTGTTCAGTTCCAGCTACCAATCTGATATGAAAGCAGCGTTGCCAGTTGAGAATGGTTGGTGCTTTCTAAGGAATAAATAACTTATTTTGCATTTTACTTTCAACAAGGGATTAAGCCGTATTTAGTGGGAGAAAATCGAGACTGGTGATATTATATTGACTTTTAAAATAAGTGAGATCAGCACAAATAAGAATAAAATAATATGGTTCAAGAAAAAATTTGGACAAATTACAATCTGCAATATATAAAATCTACGCTGCTTTCGATTCAACAATTATTGGTAGAGTTTGTTCAGTCATCCTTTGCCGTTACGTCATAATCGGTGACGTATTCTACTGTTTTACGTATGTTTTGTACTTTAATGTTATTTTATACTTAACCTTAAAATTATAATAATCAATGTGAATTAACATTATGACAACCGAACTGTCAAAAGTAGGGCGACGACCCAGCACTGTAGTGGAACGCGTTCGATGCGATAATTACAGTCAAGCAAGGTCGGACATGGTTAGTACTTGGATGGGTGACGACCATGCCAAGGAAAACCATCGTATAGGGCCCGTACAGCCTGCAGCGGACTAGCATATCACAGCTCGCAGCCATTATACCAATGAGCACGAGGTATAATGTAGATATGCCGTCTTTCGGAGGAGACGTAAAACTGAGGTCCCGAGTCCATGGATGTTGGGCTCGTTAAAGAACGCTACCACTGGTTGGAACACTAGTGGGTTCGCCAAAATTTCCGGTTAGGGGTAGAGTGCTCCTGGCGTCGGTGATTAGCCTCAGTTGCAGAAATAGACCGACGTTAAATAACAGAATAAAAAAAACTGTCAAAAGTAACAGATGAAATGTCGATCTTAGACAAGAAATACGTTAATGACGTCATAATTCCGTCTCCTCCATTTTATGAATGCGAGAGAAAGCTGGACAATGTATGACGTAACGGCAAAGGATGGTTGAACAAACTTTATTTACCATTTTGCCGACAAAAATTGGGAATAATTGTTACAGTACATTTAGCAACAGCGGTTAAAATAGGGGGGCACTGATAACACGATGACTGCGCCCATTTATTCTTCTCTCTTTTTCAAGTAGTTTTTCTCAACTTTTCCTCGTCGTATTTGTGTAAATCGTATGTCGCGAATGGACTCTTCTCAATCTGTATAATCAAACTACGGGGCTTCACTCAACTAGTATTGTCATCAGCAGATATTTTTGAAAATATTCGTTAAATTTCTGAACAATGTTTTACCCAACTACCAATAATAATCTAAATAGTTCATGCAATAGCAAAACCAACCTTTTCGCTATTTTCAAATAGATACAATTAAAATGTGCATCAAAGAATATATATAGTTTTGAGAAGAGAAGAAAATTCAACTTTAAAACAAACTACACTGCTGCAGCTGATGAAGGGTATCCGAGGTGATTTAAACAGCCACAAAATTGTAGTATGTGCGTTCTTGAACATAGAAAGAGGTTTTGACTATATGGTGATAAAGCAGGTTCGATTTGACAACCACCCGTCGAAAAATATATAATTATCCGTCATTAAGAAGACAAAATTCAACTTCCAGCCCATAAAACGTGTTTGAAGGAAGGTTTAATGGACATAAGATATTAAATATCTAAGTTTGGCTCTAGAAAGTATCTTCTTTCGGAACAAACACGACAAGAGGATAACTCAAAGCTAAAGTGGCTCCAATAATCAAATGATTTCCGATAACCACATCATTGATTTTTAAAAGTAATGTAATTTGATTTCTTATGTGCAAATATGAAGTAAATATTTTATATTTCTGTACCCACTAAGATCTAAATTTGGTACTTATGACAATTATTCTAAAAATCAACTAAATACATACCAGAGAAAGATATAATGGTGTTCACTTTAACGGGTTGAACAGGTTCTCCATCGGTAGCAATTAATGTTAAATCGTGTCCTTGGATGGTCAATTGTGCAGGACAAACTGATGCGAATGAATTAATTATTCTAAATCTGTATTTCTTTCCGGGTGTTATGGTGAATACTTCTAATGGTGTGTTAGTCATGAATCCTGTGTTGGGGTCTCTGAATTGTCCTTTTCCATTGATGAGAACGCTTTCAGGATCTTGACCAGTGTTTACCTATAACAATACCAAAGTATTAAAATGACATACCAAAGAAAATTTGAAGATCATGGTTGAGCAATGATTATCGATAGCATTATCAATATTATTGGTTTTTAAATCTTTTGAAAGTATATAAGCGTTTAAATTCCAAGGGTTTCCTATATAAAAAACATACAACATATTAAATTAGATTAGATGTGGCTCTTTGTCCTATCCCACTGCGACCTTTGCAGATCTATTGTGGTCCTCCCCATATTTATTTTTTATTAGACTTAATAGCCTAGATACCGCTTCCTTTGCGTAGCTCTCTGCCCTCGGTTTTTCTTCT
>CAJUYG010000909.1:92436-107840 GCA_910591675.1 Galerucella calmariensis | reverse complement strand
GCCAATTATGTGCATATGTTTCTTCAGCCTACAATGTCCGGTCAGCTTTCCCACCATCATCCTCGTCGTTTCCCGACTTTGACATAGTAGGTCGTGTGACAGTTTTGTCGAAGGGCTTTTAAGGAATAATTTTTCGTGTCTTTGTCCTGGGGTTTCATACCACCAGCGCAACGCCTGGTTGTTTATCCATTTGTGGATGCTCTCTTTACTTAGGCATTTTGCAAACCCACAGGAAGGTTCTGGCCCTATCATGACGTCCGTTGCTTCCTGCTTGGCTAATTCATCAGCCTTTTCATTGGCTTTTATTCCTTGGTGTCCTGGTACCCAGGCTAGGGTCACTCTATTATGACTGCCCAGTCTGTTTAGTGCCTTCCGACACTCCCACACCAGATTTGATGTTATCCTATATGAGCGTATCGCCTTAAGTGCTGTGGGCTGTCGGAGTAGATGACGACTCTTTGGTTATCCACCTCCTGTCTCATCAACTCTTCTGCACAGCATTGCACCGCCATTACCTCTGCCTGAAAGACAGTAGCATGTTTCCCTAGGCTTAGAGAGATCGTGATCTTTTCTTGTACCCCATATATTCCGGCTCCTACTCCGGAGTCTGTTTTCGAGCCATCAGTGTACCAGTTGAGTTTCGCTGTTATAGGAGGCCCTGCTTCCCAGTCCTTTCTCTCTGGAATGTAAACTGTATAGTCGTTTTTAAAACTATATTGTGGGGCAATCTGATCCGTTGGCATTCCCAGTATTGGATCTGCCTTTATTTCTTCATATAGCTCTTTGTAGACCTTACCGTGTTCTTGGCTTATCGGAGAAGGTTCCTGTAATAATCTGTGACTAACAGATCTTGCATTTCCTTGAATGAGGATATGCAGTGGTGGTAGGTTTACTATTACCTCCAGGGCCGCAGCCGGAGTCGTTTTCATGGCCCCTGTGATACTTAAGCAGGCCTGCCTTTGACAACATATTTGTTACTTACTTATACTATATATAGTGTGACTTATTTAACATAGCAACAACCAGTTGTAGCATTCCATTGAAATTTGATGAACTTTACCTATTAAATAATGTCAGTAGCGTACATTCTTAGGAGGCAAACCAAATAAAGTAGTACCTAAATGAATGAAAATTTAATTGTAATTTAATGAAACCAAGAAGTTTGAGTTTTCTTCTCAAAACGCATATATGTATGTTATGAGATCTAATAACGTGCATGTTATTGTTAAATGTCATTTACAAGGAATGTTGACAGTGCGATTTTTGACGTTTACAGACATGGGCGTAGAAAAAATATATTATGTTTTAGGAGCAATGAAAATACGAATATAGAATAATAATTCTGATAATATTTTCGTTTAAACTTATTTTCACCAAAAAACTACATAAATAATCTACGTCAGTCAACGTCAACTTCAGAAATGAGTCAGAATTAGGGTGTTGCAAATGACGACTTCCGTCGCATTTTCTTATACAGCTAATGAATGACAAGACTCCTTCCTGTTTGTTTTATGTTTTAAGCTCCTACTAAAACCAACCCAAGGTGTAAAAATATCGCTTCCATTATCTGAAAACTTAGATCTTTTAAACTGCTTAACGGATTCTCATTCAGCTTTTAGCTACAGAGTGATTGAAAAGGAAGGTTCATAAGTATAACTAAATGGACAAAACTATCTGACTTTTCACCCAAAATAAGTAACAATGTGATATTTTTCAATTAATATAAAAATAGTTGATATTTGTATAATATGGTGAGACAAGGCAATTCACGGATTTTTGAAGACGTACGCTGACAAAATCCCCAATATTCATGATGGCATCCATTGAACTAATTGTTTTTTATCGACCATGAAGATTTGGAGTGCATAAAACGCTTTACTTAATTATAAGTGGGTGTACTAGTTTCACATGTTGTTCATTCATAAATATTCCAAAATTAATAAATTTAGGGTATTTTAATTGAAAATATTCAAGTGTATAATTTAAATTAACAAGAGTTATCGTTGAACTTTGAAAATCCTGGATGAAAATAGTTCATAGAATGTTCTCATATTTATTTCCGGTCTCTGTTTTCACAAATACAAGAACTCACGACAGGGAACAGTTTTCCAAAAATATTTGTCAATTTCTTGATAATTAAATTAAAAACAGGTAAAAGTACGAAATTCGAATGACGACCCCACTTAGTATGATAAATAAACAGATTAAGAAATGAGTTGAATTAATTGTTATAATTTTTAATGGATTCGGTGAAAATTCAAAAAGCAAGATTAATTTGAACGTAGGTACTTGCAGTTAAAAAAAAAATCAGTGTTACTTTCTACACATCCCCAATTTATGAATGTCAAAATAATCGTATTCGTTAACAACAAAATATTCTCGGCTTCTTTTGTAACAGCTGATGATGTTACAATTAAAAATTACCCACCTAAATAGTGGCGGGAACGATAACTATAAATCATCTGATGAAATTGTCATTAATTTCGTTGAAATCACTTTCCATGAATGATATGCTCAGACGCCGGAGCTGAACACCGGTTATTTGAAATCTTTGTTAATAATAAATTATATAAAACTTTTCAATGTTATCAAAGGAAGATAGGAAGGAAATACCAACAAAATCCATTGAATGGTTTGGTTACGAAGTAAACTTTTACAAGGGTATAGAAGAATAATTATAATTATTCTAACGCTTTATAAAATTTTGAAAAATATTTCCATTCTGGTTTGCAATTAGAAGGGACAGCATAACTTGCAGACCGGTTTCGGCGTATTTGCGACTCATCAGTACAAGGTATACCTATTCTTTTTTTAATTTCTTGGGAAATTGAACCACAATATTTTTAAATTCTTTATTTCAACGTTTCGGTAGCGTTCCAGCTACCGTTGTCAAGAAAAAATAAGTAGAAACTAATTTTTATCCCTAACTGACACAACAGAAAAAATTTGACAACTAGACAATCAAAAATTATTTTGAAGTTTAAGACTGCAAAATTTTGTTATCAAATTTTTATTAAGGTCCATTCATAGTAGATCATATCTGTGGCAAAATGTGAAATGAAATATTTCATTTTATTACATTCCAACGATATGATAGTCTACTAGAAATGGATCCAGTGAAGTGCACGTTCCAGGAACGGTTTTTTATTGGGATAGCGCGTTTTTTTCGCTTATATTGGAAATGTTGTTAATAAAACGCGTTTCTTGATAGTTTTTTTGTGTATGAATATTTAAGTTTTTGAAATATGTATACTCAGTTTTGTGATTTTGTGTATTGAAATGTGTATCGATTAACAACTATTCAAATTATAAATCATAAGAAAACCTGGGTAAAAACTTATGATGCTATCCTGATAACGCAGGTAATTGATTATTGGAAATTTCTCTTTCTAACATTGGTAACCAAATTTGACTACATTCGGCTGAAATACTAGCTACACATTTATCTGCATTTAGTTGTATTAAAGCACTTTCTTTGATTTTCCGTCTTTTATTATTGGGTTCTTTTAATATTATTTTTGATGAATCCCATTGAATTTGATGACCCTCTTCCTAGCATGTTTGCAAATAGCTGACTTAAAGAATTCCCTATCTTTGATATATTTTTTGTGTTCGTTTATTCGTACTTTCAATGGTCTAGATGTTTCACCTAAATAAAATTTGTCGCATTCACATGATATTTGATATATGCAGTTTTTTGAAGATTGTTCTTCATTCTTTGGTTTCGTTTTTGTTAGTATTGATCTCAATGTATTATTCGATTTAAAACTAGTTCTAATATTGAATTGGTTACCAATTTTTTTAATTCTTTCTGATAAACCCTTAACATACGGTATTGTCAAGTTTCTAAAAATTATGTTAGCTGAATTATTAATATTATTGTTATGGGGTATTAACAATGAGCCCCTCTCTATATGCTTAATCTCCTTATTTACAAATTCTGCAGGGTAATTATTGTTATTCAAAACATCTTTTAAAAAAGATTCCTCCTTTGTAAATTGATCATCACTAGAACAAATGATTCTGGCCCTATCGTATAAAGATTTTACTATCCCTTTTTTAACGCTTATAGAATAATTAGAGTCAAAATTCAAATATCTATTAGTGTGTGTTGGTTAGCGGTATACACTCGTTTCATACCCTGTAGATGTTTTATTAATAAGAACATCTAAAAATGGCAAAAAAATTGTTATTTTCAATTTCAATTTCAAATTTTATAGATTCCTCTCCTTCATTTATATTTTTTAAAAAATCATTAAGAGATATTAAATCATGAGGCCATATTGCGAAGATGTCGTCTACATATCTCCACCAGACAATTGGTTTTAATATTTGATTATTTACTATTTCGGCTTCAAAATGTTCCATGTAAATATTCGACAAAATTGGTGAGAGACAAGAGCCCATGGCAAGACCGAAATTCTGTTCATAAAAATCATTATTGAATTGAAAATATGTTTTTGTTATACATAATTTTAATAATTCTATTATTGCTGTTACGCTCAATTTGGTTCTTTCTGTAAGGGTCTGATCAATTTCTAATTTTGATTGGACAAGTTCTATTGTTTTTTGTACCGGTACATTCGTGAAGAGACTAACTACATCAAAACTGACCAAATAATGGTTTTTGTTGAAATTCAAATCTGATAGCTTTTCTATAAAATGATTGCTATTTCTGATGTATGAATTTGTCTGTCCCGCGAGGGGTTCAATAATTTTCAATATATGATTCGATAGTTTACTGCATGGGGAATTAATCGTGCTACAAATTGGTCTCAATGGTATGTTTTGTTTATGAATTTTTGGCAGACCATAAAAATGTGGTGACTTACTGTATTTAGGTGTTAACATTGTTCTTTCACGACTAGCAAATTCGTTCTTGAATTTGAAAAGTGTTTTATAAATTTTGTTTTCAATAGATTTGGTAGGATCATTTGGTAGCTTAGTATAAGGGTATACCTATGTTCTCCGAGTTCTCAGAGTCTAATCCCGGACTAAAGAAGACATTAAAATCACAATGTTATAGAATTGGTTCTGAAGGATGCAAAAATGTATTTCTCTTCGTAGTATAATAACTCTCAAACGATCCTAATTAATGTTTGGGCATGTTAAAATGAGCCCTTCACTATAGTCTATACCACTCAACTCGATAATTATTCCAATAAAGTAAAACCGCAGTTAAAAGTGTTCGACTAAGCGAATCGACAATCAACTTCAACTTCAACTACACTAATTTCCTGTTACTATTCAGGAATAACTAATCATCAGTGACAGCAAAATATAAAATACACTTTTATACAAACAGGAAAGAGAAAGGTCTGAAGGATATCAAAATCTTCCATGCGATCAATAAAAATATATTGATTTGTTTTAAATTCAAAATGTCCAAAAAGTTCTAGAGCTCGTCGAGATAGGATAATTTCGGTACAATTACAGCAGACGATCTCGAAAAATGGTTTGTTGCTTCCTTTTTGTTTCTATATTGAGCCGCAAGTTCTGCGAAGAAATGATATTTCGATTAACTGGAATATTTTTGTATCAGTGTAGGTATTTTCTATTTCTTCCTTGTGTCGTTTTGTAAAGAATTAGAAAGTTTTCAATCCTACCAGCTTAATTTCCATAATTATATATTTCTAGTTATTTATTTTGTGGCATTTGAGATACCGGCCAGCTCTGTTTGAATTACGCTGGCATTTTTTCCCATTCCCCATTTAATTCTCAAGAGTAGACTCCACATCCTGAGCCTTCTTTGGTTTTAATTGCGTATTGCATTTGTAGCATCCATCCATCAAATAATTTCATAAAATAATACTCACCGCCAATCTTCCTGGAAATCTTTCAGCAGCATCTTCGTGCATCCAATCACTTAAAAGCATTACGTGTGTCGTGAGATCATAGTCGTAGAGATGGCTATTGGGATCTTTGGATGGAGGTTGACGAATTACGATACTGCCATATAGACCATCCATTTTCTGTAAACCAGTGTGGGCATGCCAAAAGTGAGTTCCAGCATTTCCTGCAATCCACTGATATCTGAAACAAATATTGTAAAAGTTTTACTTCACATATTTTGAAATGAATTCCGATTCCGATAAAATATATCACATTATTTACATTTTTTTTGCAGATTGTTAAATACCTATTTGGTAAATCAACTTGAATAATTTGTCCCTATCATAATATCAGTTTGTTGTTAAGAAAAGTGATAATAACTATAATTAGCTAGGCAGGAAATTAATGATGGGTTGTTGTAATAATACATTATTGTTCAATCTTAATAAAGCGACAATTAGTTTGGCTTGAACGATAATGTCACAACTATTATTTTAAAACAACTCTTTAATATATTAAAATATTTTTTTTCTCTTGTGTGTTTAGTGTTTGTTTCCACTCCACTATATTTACAAAGTGTATTTTTGCGCCTGATTGAGAAGATGAAAATCTAACTTTGTGTTAAAAATATATCTGTCAAAAAATGTTTGAAGAACTATACCTATGTACCCCGATAAGTATAAGGATGATTTTAATTCAATTTCTATTGAAAATAAGTTAAATTTATCACGATATTTACTTAACAATTCCCACCTCTGCTCTGGAAAAAAATATCATCACCTTCAAAGCCAAAGAATTATTCAATCAGCTACCATTAAGCCGCGTCCGCCGTCCACATTATGTCGAATGGTGTCGATCGACAATGTCCTCTTTGTAAAACTGCGTCCACATTATGGATCGACAATGTCGGGCGACCATCCACACTGGATCGGTATTGTCGATCGACACTATTCGTCATAATGTGGACGCGGCTTTAGAATTAAAAGTGGCAAATATATTTTTAATAAGTTCCGGAGATTGACGAAGGCATTTCTACTTGAAAGACCTTATTACTCAGTAGCAGGATTTTAGAATCTACCTTAGTACAGTCAGTATTTTCATTTTTTTATATTTTGCTGTGAATTTTTTTATTTATATTTTATCCATTTTTTAAATTATGATAATTACATACGGGCCTTAGAATAAATAGCAAATAAATAAAACGATTTAACAGTAGGAAGTTCCGTCTCAACTATTTATTTTTAACATTACACGGATATCCTCGAGCAAATTAACTCAATGACTATAGTATATCTGGCGGTTAATTAAAAACACATTCACTCGCACGCACGAAATACTATACATATTTATGTGGCAATTTTGGGCCCTTATCTTAAAGATATCGTGACAAATATTACCTTTTGCTGTCCTTCTGTGCGACCTTGACGAATTACGAACGAACGATTTATAGGTACGATAATTGCACAATATTCAATGTGATCTAAATAGTTTCTTGCGGTAACTGGCCAAAGGCTAGTACCTACGTATATAAACCATTGTTAAGTAATGCAAATTAATCTACAATTTCTGTGTTACTTTCTAATTTGAGTCTATTGCATATATAAGTATATAATTATAAACAGGAATATAACGAGGCAACTGCTTGATTTTATTATAAATATTAAACAAAAAAAATATTTTACCAATGAGGAATTCGGTATCTGATAGTATCTGTTTTGGTACATTGGTATTGATCTCAGATCAATTGGCCAGCTCATTGTTTGTTAGTATTTACATTTCATAGTATTGCAATTTCGTCCTTATAATCTAAATAATGAGTGTTAATACAAATAATGAAATATCCATTTTTTGGAACTTTAGTTCTTTACGTCAGGTTATGTTTGAGCGACCGGGGGTCGCGACGCAAAAGATCTGACCGTTACGTTACGTTATGTTACGTTATGTGCCTTGCTCTGATCTTTTATCTGATGGAATGGGAAGAAAGGGCGAACATATGACACGTATGTATTTTTTCTTTCTTAATTTTCTCCAATTCTACTCCAGCAATCTTAAGATATTAAGACTTTATTTTATTTGAATCAAAAATGAAATACATATAAGGTTACCAAAATTGTAGTTCACTAAATTCGCTACAAAACCTTTTACAATGCTACGATGGCTGAAAGTTTGTTATTGAATAGAAAACTCACCGGAAACTAATATTTATTTTCTTCGAACGAATCAGACAGTGTTAATACATATTAGCAGAGGAAAACAACATGACATTGAAGATCGTGTTACGCATATGTGGTATATAACAGTTGTTTTATATTTAGTACCTACCATATTGACTTTAATCTCATTTATTTTAACTTTCCCTTACGCTTTCCCTTCTGTTTTAAACTTGTACAATCGAGAATACACCAATAAAGTAGTTAGAACAACAAAATTCATTATGTACAATTTATAAATGTCCAATATCTGTTACATTTTCCTCAAATATTTATCTAGTGAAAACTTTATTATGACGATTATATTCAAAAATTGAATAGATGAGGCTTTTACTTGATGTAGATCCATAGTAAATTATGAAATCAAACAATTTTATTTTGTTAAATACAATGTAGATTTAACAAAATAAAATTGTTTGATTTCATAACTCACGATTATATTCCTTGAGATCAATAAATTTAGTGCAAGACATAATTCGCAAATTCCTTCTCCAAATGTTTTTAGGAACCTTCGTCACTCTTGATAATACCAGATAGGAAAAAAAGGAAACTATCTCAAGGAAATTAACTTTAAAAAAACTTTTTGCATCGTCACTAGGGGACATAGAAGGAAGTACTACTTTAATTTAATCTAAACATTTTTACGGAAGCATTTCTGGTTGCAATCCAGAATACCAGCCTTCCATTATTTCGTTGAGTGAAAAATAATAAGAGACGCGGATCCTATGCTTTAAAATGTTCATGATCCCCCATTATTATAAAACTCAGTTGCCGTAATGATGCGCCTCTAGTGCGAGAAACGAAAACTAGCCACTTTGGTCATCGTGTTGATAGGAAACAAGCGGTTTGAGATTAGACCTATTTAAAATATTCAGAAAACAATCTTCTACTGGTGGCGTCCTTCTTGTATGGATGCGGACAAAAGTAAAATATGAATTGTAGGTACTGATCTTTGAAATTCTTTATTTTTGTTTTGTAAAATTTTTATAAATTTGCACAAATTATATAGGTATACACAATAGTTTTATATGCATTCTATTGCAAATTTTTAATTAGTTTCAACAAAAAATAAATAACTTCCTCACTATACATTTACATTAGATAAGCTACCATGTAAAAAGGAAAATTTTGTTTAATTCAGATATACAGGGTATTCCAGAAAAGTGATATGTTTCCAATCTGACTACAGTTTTTTTGAAACATCACCGAGAAATTTAAAAAAAGAACCAAAATGAAATTAAAAATATTGCAGAGAGTGTACAATGTAACATTTTCTGTTAGTGAGTAAACGAACTTTTTTAAAAATCATGATTTAGCACGGATTTCTTAGTAGCAGAAATTTTCCAAAAATGTTTATCATAAAATTTTATAATGCTTGTTGAAAGTATCACAAGCTTTTCAGGAGTTATTTAAAAGATCTTTTTAAAACCTACTAGCTGAATTTTGAAGCCTTGCATAACGTTTTTAGGATAACCAAAATTATTATTAAAACTTTTATAAGAGTAACAAATACCAGAACTGCTTTAGGAGTATGATAAAGCTGAACAATAAGACTAAATTTATAAATTATAAATCTGTTTGCTCTTAAAAGTTTTAAAAAAATCTTAAACCAAAATGATCTCTAGGAGTATTATAAGAGTAAACTGCCTTATCAATTCATAACAAATATTTAAAAAAAATTATTTTGTGATGCTCTGTTGGCTTGGCGGTGACACCGCAGCTGCAAAACGGCCGCGCGGAGCGGTATTTTCAGTAGTAATACCCCTAGGGTCTTGATAATACCGAGATAATTTTGTCATAGAGAATGCTGAAAGCGTGTTGCTTGATAATAGCCCAAGGCCGAAGGCCGAGGGCTATTATCTTTGAGCAACACGCTTGAAGGATTCTCTACGACAAAATTTTGAGTATTTATCAAGACCCGAGGAGTATTCGATAAGATAATTTTTTACTTTGTATATATCAAAAAATTGATTGTAAATCTGACGTTTAATAATTTATTGGTTATAATCAAACAAATATTATTCATTTTTATTCAAAACTACAGTTGTGAGAAGTACAATTGGTAAATTAATTGAATCGTTAGATGCCATATCAAATTATTCGCGACATTTTCAATCCAGTTGTCAGTTTGACGTTTAATTAATTTTTAATAAAAAGTAAACACCAAACTGAAAACACCACATGTAGGGTATTATCGCTGTAATACAGCGGTGATTGGATGAAATTTGACACATGACTTGAAATTGATTAATTTGATTGGTTACTATATTCAGTAAAAAATTATCAACGTCAATTTAAAATTATAAATAATGGAGTTAGTTTCGGGAGTCGGGACTTGTTCTTCTGAAATTTTCTCCTCTTTTAGAATCTTTTTTCAAAAAGACGCTATTTTTAATATTTTCCAAGTTATAACCAAAAAACGGAGACCCTCATTTTCTCTATACGTTTTTTGTTTATAACAATTACAATTTTTCTTGGCAAAAAAATTCGAAAATTCCCATCACTCAGAATTTAATTCTGAATCCAAAAAAACAAACCCCATATTTTTAAAATCATCAGAACTATTTTTCGCAGAAAACTCACTTCCCTACTAGACTATAAATAAAACCATCATATTTCGTAAATTTATCACGTGATCGTAAAGTACATATACTCACATATAATAAAAATCCGTCCAAATGTGGATGAAAAGGTTAAAAATGTAAAATTTCACATCAAGGATGAAAAGCGGGAAGGGCAGTAATATAGAAAAGGAATGTAGATTTAACAAAATAAAATTGTTTGATTTCATAACTTACTATGGATCTACATCAAGTAAAAGCCTCATCTATTCAATTTTTAAAAGCCATTAGTTTATTGTTATTCAATAACGTATTCAACAGAGAAATGAAGATTTCAATTAAGTTTGTCTATTTAGATAATCCAAAATAATCGAATGCTATAACATTTTCCTTGGTAAACATTAAACGTTTAAGGCATGCTAGGTATTTATTTCCGGTATTTTAGTGCTGGATTTAACGCATTTTTAATCGAAATTGATGTCACAAAGTATCCAAGACCATCCTACAAAGTTTACCTAATATATAGAAAGGATCATCTTTACTATACCCATTAACTAACTTCCTTTGAACATTTAAAACAGATTTCCTTATTTCATAAATTCTCTCAAATCGGCTGTTAAATATGTATAAATTAAACGTAGGTATTCTACTTTCTACTGTTACCATAGAAAAATTCTGAGTTTGGTTAATGAACATGAAAACATGTAATAAGTTGATGTGCCGTTGAATATTTACTTACGTTATTTTATTCACTGATAATTGATACTGTTATCTCTTGAATCCATAAATAGTGCATCCTCACAAAGGATATATTATTGAAAGTAACATGGTGCAATGGTCAAATTAATAGGATGCAAAAAGCAATTAATAATAGACACTGAATTAACATATGCTAGAGTTGAGCAAATCTCATTAGACTGGGCATACATTGATTACCAAAAGGCGTTTCACAGTGTACCTCCCCAAGGATAATAAAAATAATGGTGATATACAAAGTAAATCCAAGATTATTACAGCTTTTGAAGATAATAATGAAAAACTGGAAGACTACACTAAACATCCGCACAAACACAAATAACATCACCTCACAGCCGATTACAATAATTAGACGTGGTATATTCTAAGGAAGCTTATTAAGTGCTTCTTCTGCCTAGCTGTCAAACCCCAATCTAACATGCTAAGCGATGCAAACTACGGATATATAACATTACAGGAACCCATCCTCATAGAATCACACATTTACTATATGACATTCGGAACAGATAATTGTAAGAACAACAGCATGTTGAAAGGGAAGCAAACAAAACAAATCAATAGGAAGAACAGACGACTATAAATATCTAAGATAAACACAGAAAATAGGCATAGAAAATGCAAATATCAGAGACGAACTTAAACAGAAATATAAACAGAGACTAAAACAAATACTGAAGACAGAACTAACAGCAAGGAACAAAAGAAATGCGATAAACACATAGGCCACCAATACTAATATATTGATTTGGAATAGTGAAAGGGAGCAACACAGAGCTAGAGGCCTTCAACACTTTCATACATTATGAGCTTAGTGCTAGAGTATAGAATACATAACATCTACTCGGCTATAGAAATATTCACATTGAAAAGAAAAGAAGGAGGTAGAGTGAATACAAAAGAAAACCAAGAGGCCGAGGAAATCAAAGATATGTGGCATCAAGAGTAAGTTGAAATATAACCGATAATACTATCAACAATAGAAGTTTAACTTGCACCAATACATTTGCAGCCAACAAATTTGGATTAGTTAACACCTACACGCCTTATTACAAGTACAATCCGCATCTGGATCTAGAGAATGCTGATTTTAGACTATACTACATTAGGTCAATTATCACCGATAGACGGGTGACGAATAACGGTTCTGATATTGTAGTTGTGGATAAAAAACTTTTAGTGGATGTTGCTGTACCCAATAACAACAATATTTTAGACAAATACAATGAGAAAATTGCACAATACAATCTTGAAATTGAGGTGGGGCAGATGTGGCATGCAGAGAAACTAGAGATGGTGCCCCAGTCATCGTTTCATCCACGGGACCAATTCTCAAAACTCTACAAGACAGCCTCACCAAACTAGGTATTCACAAAAACTCATACTCAGATCTGCAGAAGGCTGCAATTTTGAATATTTGTCACACTGTAAATTTCTGAATTATGTAACTACTGAGCCTAATCCCATTTGCGTTTAGTCACGCTCGGGATAGGTGAACATTACGAGCAAGGGCTAAGCCAGTGTACATAAAAGTTAATGATAATATTAAGCAAGGCAAGGGCTGAGCAATTGTACACATGATATAATGATAATAATAATAATTAGCTATAAACCACGGTCCAGATTGACAAGAAGCACTTTTACTTTCTCAAACTAAGTTGGACTCAAGTGGCCCCATGTATGTATGTATATTGGGGTGACATTCACTGAGACCTAAAAGATCTATTGTGCCACCTTACTTCGACTTAGCTTCTGAGAGTCTCAGCAACAAGTAGCTCCTTTCGTCCTATTTCCCGGAGGAATTTTAGGATGTCTGCAGGCTTCAACTTAGGTAGATGTTCCTCTTCTATCCAGTAATCTCCCAGTTGTTGTACTCTAGGATTCTGCACAGCACGTGCAGTTGGAAATTATGTGGATGGAGGTTTCTTTTTCCATGCCTCAAAATCTGCATTCTTCTTCCTCCACTATTTTGAGCTTTTTAAGATGCCCATTCAGGCGATAATATCCCGTTAGGATCCCTGTTAAAACTCTTGGCGCAGTTTTACTTTGACTTCATTTGATCTCAACAGGTTGTAGTCACCCAGAAGAGTATTTGATTGTATAAGCCCTACTAGATCTTTCCAATGGTCAGATCTTCTCTTTTTCTCGACTCTACCTATTTCTTCCAATATTACGTTGGGGCTGATTCTGCGAAAGGGTTCAGGCCCCCAGGTATTTCAGTCCCCCTCTTTGCTTTTTCATTTCCTTCTATTCCCGTGTGTCCTGGAATCCATAGTAAGTTGACTATATTGTTCTTAACTAGTGGCCCCATACGAGAACTCCATAATTAGTGAGTGGGGGTAGTTTTTTTGTACATTCGTTGTGTTTTTTATTTAAAATTGTGAATGTTTGAAATTATTACAATTGCGATTTCGTTACGATTGCCGTAATATTCGACAATTATTTGTGACAGAGATAGGCAGTAGAGCAGTAAAGTGGAAAAATTTTCATTTTTTCACATTTCAAACTACTGCAACACATTCGTAGCCATAAATTAATACGAAACACGCAGTGTTTATAAATTTTCATTACAAATATAATATTAATTAGCACCTACCTTCCACTTATGCAATCAGTTAATGAATGGTAAATGTCATTAAAATGTTCTACTACAACTATCGAATTAATTCTTGTGAATTATTTTTTTAACTAAATTGAATATAGTTGCTTGCTTGCTAATTCTCACGATTTTATTATGTTTACTTAAAGTTGATTACTTATGTATATATTTATCAGCCTAGAACGTAATAAACGTATTGTAGCTTTTACTTCAGAAATAACCATGAATAAATAGACTCCGTTTCACGTAAGAGAAGCCACTTGAAGTTGCAGTCAAAACTAGCGTCATATTGTAAAATGGACACTCGTCTTCAACTTTTCAAATTATTTGTTTGGGTTGTGCCCAACAGCCCAGGCACATGAATTAAATCTGTATACAATTCCCAATTCCTCTTACTTCCATTCCAGCACCTTTGTGTTCTTCACATAGGGCAGTAGTGCGGGGATTTTGGGTAGTCCTCTTCGCATAAAGGTAAAATTCTGTCAATCTCCATTTCAATTAGTTTTTTTTGTCTAGCCAGATTCAATGGTTGAGTAGGAGTTTTGGAAATGGCTATATGTAGGTGGGGTACTTTGCTGAGTTTGAATACTAAAAATATATCATATGGATCACCAGACTGAACGCTACAAGAAGCAGATATCGGATGAGTTCCAATAGCTGTATGCGTGTTAGTTGGTTAGCTGGTTTTGTATTTTTAGCTTCTTTAATAATTTTATATGTAATTTTTTTGTATAATTGCAAATTTCAATTTTATTTCATCGTATCGTAAAGGGATTTATATCTGTTGGGCATTAAAGGCTATTATTAAAGATCGTAATTAGTTTCTTCCTTGTTCAAGTTGTGTCAAAGGTAGTCTTTCATCCGGGAAATAGGGCTAAAGGAGCTAATAAGTAAATTTCTTCAGTTATCTCATTAACAATATCCACTAATATAATGTTTATATTATGTGGAATTTCATGGATCGAATTATACTCACAATTCAGAGTTTACTATTATTTTATTAGGGATTTTGTTTAATATAAGAATATTATTGTGGAAATTTAAATTCAAAATATTATAAAATAATTTCCGTATTGTCTATTATTTAATTGCTCTCAGCACGCAATATCGTGAAACCAAGTATATAAATTAGTTAAGCTTATTAAACAAAATTTATTTCATCAAAACTAATCCCATTTATTATTTAAAAACTTCAAATTTCTCTATCGATTTTATAACAAGCTTTTAATAAAATAAACAACTTTACCACTTAGATACGAATATTAATGGAAAATTAACAAAAATTAATGAATCAATTTCGAGTTTTGATTTTAATTATAACTGCCCTAGATTAAAGAGAAAATATCCGTTAATGTTTATTCATTTTCCATAACTGTCGCCTTTGATAACTTTAGACAAGAGTGAAAGGATTTTGTAATGACATGGAATATGTTAGGTATATAAGTATAT
>CAJUYG010000909.1:66187-82246 GCA_910591675.1 Galerucella calmariensis | reverse complement strand
TTATATAATTCTTCAGAAATACTCATTTTTTCATGAAAGCTGCAAAAACCTACATAAAACTATGGCTGAAATAATTTACCCACTCTGAGAAATTTTTACTCTTCCTTCAGCTATACTAGCACCACTTCTATTCGACGGACACTTTTTATACAGTGTGGAAACCACTTATGGAATAAAATTATTTATGTCATTATTTTAGAAAATTATAAAAAATGCCGAGACATGTCAACTTTTGAATTGAGTTGTGCGTTATGTAAACATAAATTTAAATGTACAGGGTGATTCACGCAAGTATGCCATAGTCGGTGTTTTTTTTTATGAAACACCCTGTATATTTGCATATTTTTGAAATCCTCTTAACAAACCAAATAATGTATGGTCAATTAAGAATTATACAGGGTGAAATTTTAAAATAAATAATTTATTACACTTGAAATATTGGTACTTTTTTAAATTAGCTAAATATGGATTTATCAAAAATCTAAACTAACTAATTATTAGACGTATTTGTATATTAAACAAAACCTGCTACGCCCATGAATTTTATCATAAATACCTAAAAATTGCCTAAAAACGCCAATAATTAGACAAAATCGGTAAATAATGTGGATTGTTTTCTATTCTGTCAGTTGTTGATGTGTTGACAGTTTATACTGAAAGAGTAAAATCTTTGTCAAAAACTTTTTCCTTGTCGACATAACAATGAAATATTTAACTCAGACTCACCGAATTGAGATTTTAATGATGATCGGGTACGGAGATAACTGCAGAAGTCAAGTTAAAGTGGCAAGCTTATTTAATCACAGGTATCCCGAATTGCCTAATATTTCACAAAGTACTGTGTCTAAAATTCATGCACAATTAAGAGAACTTGGACATGTCAAACCATTGAAAAGAGAACCACTTTTCGTTGAAGATGATGTGAAAGTGGATATTTTGTTAAGTTTCGAAGAGAATCCAACTTCAAGTACACGTTAAATTGTCCGTGAAAATAATGTTAGTCATACAACTGTTCTAAGATGTCTTCATGAAGAAAAACTTCATCCCTACAAATTAAATTTTGTGCAGGAGTTAACAGAAGAAGATCCAGATCGTAGAATGGATTTCTGCGAAAGATTGATGAATAAGCTGAACAGAAATGAGATAGCTCTTGGTACCATCCTTTTTTCTGACGAATCAACATTCACATTGAATGGAGAGGTAAACCGACAGAACTGTAGATATTAGTCAGCAGAGAAACGTAATTGGATGCGTGAGACTCAGTACCCTCAAAAGGTGAACGTTTGGGCCGGTATCATAGGCGACCATATTATTGGTCCTATATTTATAGATGGAAGTTTGACAGCTGGAAAATATTTAAATATGCTTAGAAATGAAGTTATTCCTGCGTTGGCAAACTTATATCCCAACGCAATAGATCCTAGCTTACCGAATGAAAATGTTTGGTTCCAGCAAGACGGGGCAAGACCCCATTATGCTTTAATAGTAAGAGCTTATTTAGATGAAATGTTCCCCAATTAATGGATTGGACGAAGAGGTACTATTGAGTGGCCAGCTAGATCGCCAGACTTTACGCCGTTAGATTTTTTTCTATGGGGTTATCTCAAGAACAAAGTATATGCAACACAACCAACTAGCATTGTAGACTTCAAAGACAGGATAACTACAGAAATACGGAATATTTCACCTCAAACTTTAAACAAAGTTAAGGAGGAGTTCTATAGGAGACTGTGCTATTGCCAACAACTAGGTGGAGAACAGTTTGAGCATTTATTTTAATGTATTAAAATCAAATATATCAGGAATTTTATGTATGTGTTTAATAACTGTAAAAATAAAATTTCACCCTGTATAATTCATAATTGACCATACATTATTTAGTTTGGTCAACTCTCTGCCTTGAGCGGCAAAGTATCACTTTCCGCACTTAATACACAAATAGCTATTGTAGTATCGGTTCTTATTGGCAACGAGCGTTTTGCCATTTTTTACGCTCCGCAAGCGTAAAGTAACTCTCCTCAAGAAACGTCAACTTTTCGTTGTCAATGGCGAGCGAAAAAGCCTACTTCTCAATGTGATTGTAGAAAAATAATAATTTGTATATGATTTTTCGTAATAGTCACTCATGTCTATAACCGCGTACCTACTAATCTATTTCAATAATCGTACTGGTAAATACATTAATTTTTTTGTAATGATAAAAAAGTTCATACCATTAAATTTAATCGGATGAATGAGTTTGGAGATTATTAATTAAGTAGTTGAAAAATTAAATTCTCACAAAAAAATTATACGAAAGAAAGTAGTTTAAAAAAAAATAATGCGAACAATGTAATAACAAGTGTGTCAAATTTTATATATTGTTTGACCCTGAAACAGTTGAATTGTTCCTTTCAAATGTAAAATTCCTTTAAGGCAAGCCATGCAATACCAGTGTCTCTACTACGTAGGGTACACACTCGAAAAAATGAGTAGCGCTCAAACAACGTTTTATTATAAAATGTGTATTGTAGGTGGAGAATTTAATTTTTTTAAACTACGTTTAGGTTGACGAAAATCATTTTTTATGGAAAAACCATGTATGCTATTATGCTCGCAACGGATAGTATCTCACTGTTTTTGTTCAAAGAGTCCACGAGTCGCATCCATACGTTAATACGTGTCTATAGATATATAATTTTGAATACTCTGATTTTTATTTGGTTTGAGATCTCTTTTCCATTGATAAATTTTTGATTTATGGCATATTTCAGTTTTTTCCACTACCATCTGCTGTTAAGTTGACAATTATTGCTTCATTTAGCCAACTGATTAGTTGAATTTCTTTATTTGAAAATTTTTTGACAATTCCAAGATCCAATCAAATATCCTCATTTTATATCATATGAACAATCTCAGCCAATCATGTCAACATTACACTGATAACAGACCATGGGCTGTTTTCACGTTGCTATGGACACATACCTATTGATTTATTTCGATTTTGATGTTTCAAATATTTAATATTTGGAAATGTCACGATTTGGTTGTCATTCTATAATTGGTGAAACATTTTTTATCCGAATAACCCTCGGACATTGATAAATGCTCAAAAATTTTATGACAACTTTCTCAAGCTTGTTGCTCGTAGGCAACAGACCTCCGCCTACGGCGTCGGTCTGTTTCCAAGCAACAAGCTTTTGAAATCTGTCATAAAATTTTTTCGATCAATTATCAATGTCCTTGGGCTATTACTACTGATAATTTTTTCTATTATTAATCTGTCAATAACGAACAAATTCAAATAATTTGAGAATTCAGGGATAGTAGTTCAACAAAAACTTGTATAGTTAAAATAATACCCTTCTTGGTGTGCGTCATCGATTGTGACGTATATCCGGGTTTTCGGCATGTCGTTTATTTTATTTGCTATTTTGACATATAGCTAACCTTAAATTTGATAAATAAGATTATCAGGATTGTATTTAGCCAAATTCGAAAAGGCTATGCAATTAATAATCACCAGCTTCTTTTTCTAACTGAAAGTACTTGAGAACTTTCAAAATACTGATGTTTTTTCGTGTATTCATGCATATTTTTGTATAATTCATATAATTAAAACAATAAGATTAATATTCACTTTTCATAAATAATAATTGACCGTAAACAACAAAGTACACACCTGACAAAAACTGTCAGTGTGACAGTAGAAAAAGACGTAAGACACATTGCCGCTACGAAAGTTACGCCTTCATAGTATCTTAACCTCGCGATTGATAGGTTGCGTTGGCGCGTAATCTAAACATCAACCAATCAAATTTTTCAAGTCAAAGATTAGGGTTAACATTTGTAAAACATTCGAAGGGTTCATTATTGTGATATTTTACTTATCCTTCTGTTGATTTTAACTTCCCGTTTCCCAGATTGTTCTAGTGCTACTCCTAGATAGTCAAATTTTTCCACTTTTTCAACTTTTACGTTGTTTATTTTGATATCAGTATTTTTATTTTGCTATCTTATCAACAATATTCCTCATGCCTGCTATAATTAAGACGTCGTCTGTATATTTTATAATCTTTCTAAATTCTTATATCCTAAGCACATATTTTTTACTTGACCTTCCACATTTCTTGATTATATTGTCGATGCGTTCGTTGAGTACAGTTGAGTTTAGTCCTCCACTTTGTCTTAATCCCATCTCTTATTTGAATCCATCAGATTTTGGGGTATTTCTTATTACATAATTAATATTTGTTCTATATAGGTTTTGGATACTTAATTCTAATCATTTTGTTGTGTACTCCTCTTTCTTTGAGGCCGCTCCATACTTTTATTGTGGGTCCAAAGCTTTTTCAATGTCTATAAGCACTAGATATAGTTTTTTATTTTGCAAATGACGTTTTTCTGTTGTTTGATTGTGAAGGGACTTTCCAGGCTACCAGCTTTGTGTTTCTGATAAACGTGGTTCTTGTAACGGTTTTAGTCTATTATTTCTCATATTTTCATAATAGTGATCAATAACGTTATTCCTCTATAGTTATTAAAAATTCTTTGTAATTTAAATTCCCAATTTTGGCTCATTTAAAAATACGTTTTTCCCAACACGCCCTCATATATTCGTTTGTTCCATTTGGCAGTTCCACACTGTATGGCATTTTTATGATAATGAATTTGAAAATACTACATAATACGGAATACAAGCAGATCACTAGTCACTGGTTATCTAAGTTTGAAACAACCAATTACTTGTCCCATGACAAGGTATGTTAACCAAATGAAAGCACAAGCACAAACACTGTTTTTTGTACTTTCCAATTTGTTTTGAAATAGGTACAGAATTTCAATTATCTTTCTTAATGGGTATTGATCTACATTATGTACCGCAAAGTGATGTGTGTTATTAATGCGATTATACTCAGTTGAAATATAAAACCCATACACAGATCAGTTCCGTATTGGTCAACAATTGAAATTTGCTTATAGTTTAATATTGTAAATAATACACTTCCGGTAAGGTATAAGAATAGGGAATGAGCCACTACCGAAACGTTGAAAGGAAAAGATTGTTGTTCAATTTCCCAGAAAAAGGCAAAAAAATAATGAAAATACCAGAACGATCACACAGAAGATATAATATTGTAATTTTTTTTGTATCCTTTTTGTACTCCTAGTGGCAACGCTAGATACTTATTGTTCTTGGTAATTGAATCTGAAGTCGGGACATCACCAAACTGAGATAGGTCGTCTTTTGCCTGAGCCGATAGTATAGCTTCCATTGGAAATGTGTCGGTAAAACCAAAGGAATATCCGTTTAGTTGCACACAGACGTATATTTATTCAAATTGGTTAGTTATGACATGTGTTTTTGAGGATTTCAAGATTTTTTTGTTTTGTTTTTTGCGTCATGATTAGATAGTATTGAGTTGTAGCAGTCGTTTCTTGAACCATGAATCCTGTAATCCTTGCGCCTTGCTCGTTGACCTGATGCTTGTATGAATTTCCACCTCCAGCTAATCACTCATTTTCACTAAAATACAAACTAAAATATCTCCAAACAAAGATATTTATAATATGTTTCCAACATATGTCATAAATGACAGTTAATGCATCATCAATCGGTAACGTGTGGCGTATTTTAATTCTGATTGAAAAAATGGCGACTGATACCACATCGCTCAATCTGATCAGTTAACAAAACACGTGTTCAGCAGGAAATTGATGATCGCTTCGGTAGCGCTACGTTGTGATGAACGCGACCATTGACATGAAAAACGTAAAAAAACTATCACAGTCCTTTATTATTTACATTTATACTAGGTTTGTGCAGTATATTAAATAACATAGTAGGTAGTGTAGATTTTGAAAACATTAACGGATATGTATTTATATAGAATGGACATTAGCTACGATCTTCATCACTTAAATGTAATTTAAAAATCTGACAACGCTGTGATATTTTGCTCTACTACCCATTTGAAAACGTCAAACTGTCGTTAACATCAGAAAGTGGTCAACGAAAAAGATACAGAATAACGTTTTAAAATTTTTCGTTCACACTTCCAATTGTTTGCTGAACGAAGTATTACAGAATAGACGCCTTAATATGAAAATGTTATTGAATTTACTGTGTGGACCCTTACTTTTTGGAATCTACTACTTTTTTCAAATGAAACTAAATGTTTCTAAAGAATTCCACTTTAGTGAAAAAGTATATGTATATGAAAGTTATTTTGATAATTATTTCGATATTTAAGATATCATCTTCAGAATGTAATGTGGCTTCTGTCATTCCTAATGTCTAATGGCACTTTTATTCAAATATTTTCAAGCAGCAAATATGTTAAAGACAATCTCCCGGGTATATAAAATTATGTTGCACCAGTTTTTGTTAATCTACTATCCCTGGATTCTCGAAACATTTGAATTTGTCCATTATTGAGCAAGGTTAACAATAGAAAAAATAACTAATCACTAATAGAGAAATTCAACTCCTCAGTTGGCTAGAAGACGCAATCATTGTCAACTTTTCCGGATAGCGTGGAGGTGAAGGTAAGTAATGAGTCACTTTTCTAATGTTTCAAAGGTAAAAATGTGTATAGGTATTACTAATCGATTGTGAATAAATAATATCACCTGGCGTTGCCATAAAGTACTAATACATTTAAAATAAAAATTATGTGAAGAATGATTCGATTTATTTTTTTAATAGCACATAAACAATACACAAGTCTTGATTGTTATGGTTCAGTACCACTATTATCACGAGAAAAACGTGAATAATTTGCTTTAGAAATATACACTGGAAGTAAATGGAATTAGATTCTAGTAGCCAATTATTTATAAATAGAAATAAAGGCAACTGATTGAAATAATATAAAGACTTAAACCGTTGAATAAAATATTTCTTATTTAATAAGTAGTGACGAACCGTCGCATAACACCAAGTAACCTAACCTAACCTACTTCCGGTACTAAAAGCACTTTTTCACTTGTGGAACTGAAAAGTAGGTACATTTATGAACAAACACCATTTCCCAACCAGGATACAGAAAAAGATGCATATTCTGGAATGCAAAAATCATTGAATACATTATAATGACGAGGGCATATTTTTCCATTGTTATGGCCTTGTTAAATCAAAAAATTGGTTTCCACTCCTTTTCAGCCATATTGAACGTTGTTCTTCATAGCTGGGAAGTTCAAAGGAGTATAATAAAATAACTACCTAAATTTTCTGACACTTTTTAGTTAATGAAACATTACAGTCGTTCACTAAACATTTTCTTGGCATTGTCAATATATTTGTCAACTATAAAAACACCCTGAACAAAATTAAAATATTATATTAAAATAGCTTGTAAAAAATGGTATGGAGTTGTTAGGTTAGGTTATCAGTGGTGAAATATGTGGAAGTATCTGCATTTACTACAAACCATAGAGTAATAAATACTCTATGCTACAAACGGCGTTGCATATCTCATCAAATCAGCAATTTTAGAAGTAACGAGACTCTAGGTGGCAGCATCTTCGCGCGTTCAGAGTGCTCATACCCTGATTCAATCAAAAACACTGTGAAATGTATTTTAAAATGTGTAATTGGTGGAATTCGTTATTATGTAATTATATTTGTTTAGTACCTAATAAAAAAGGCATTAGCAGCAAATGCGTTTCAGTGTATGTAACCGATAGAGATACTTCTACCGTTAAGAATTATAACGCAGTCTCAACTGTAAAAATGTGTGTCACGCTTGGCACTCAAATTACTACCTAGTTATTTTCACTTTCAGTTGCGTTGTTGGCAAATACCTTGAAAGTAAGTTGAAAAAGGATATGTTGATCAAACGGTCTAGAAACGGCATTTTTTATAATGTAAATATTACTCAGCAATGTTGTAGTGTAGATACCTACCGGAACAGAAATTCTCTGAACCTCCTCCAATAAAAAGTAATAATTGTTATTATCCTTAATAGTTTATTACTGTTTTTATTGTTACGTAACGTTCATTTGCTGTTTTAAATGAACATTTGTAAACCTTAGTGACTTTATTACTCATCTAGACATTTATTTCTTTCTTCAAATGCTGTTATCGTTAGTAATACTTATAATAAAACCATTCAATTGTATAAAAAGGATAATGATAATAATATAAACGAAGAGATATAGATAGCAGTAACAAATAGACGAATATGTATGTATATCCATTGTTAGTTCAATATTTACGTTAACGTGTGACATGTGGAATAATTGCCATATACCTATTTCTTCTGGGTAAGTGAAAGTTTATTTTTCTCAGTTTGAGATAGGAACCACGACAAAATGTTATACTATGAAAAGAATAAGGCTTGATATCGAGCTTTAAATATAGAGAAGACCACAATAGATCTGAAAATGTTGCAGTGGGATAGGACAAAGAGGCACTCCAATTCGTGTTGTTAAATAACTGAATTAATAGTATTGATAGAGCTCCAGTGAGTTTGCTAACGACATTTGAAGATGATTTTTGCTTCTGTTTTAATACCCTTGTGAATGTGGTTACAAGGCAAGTTAGATTAGGTTACGTGTGGCAGAAGTTTATGCTGTTTTGGTCTGCTAATCAGTCAGCTCATTGCGAGGTACACTAATATATGACTTTGGTGCTTAAGGAAAAGTAATGGACAAGAGTGGTGTATTTTTTGGACAATGATATGTTAAGGATAGCATGGAGGATATAAATAAAAACTTTTTTCATTTGCTGAAAAGTTTGGAGCATACTGTACAATTCTCCAGTACACGAGGAAGAAATTGGGAAAGTGCTGATGGTATTATGTGTTGTAGTGACTAAGCAGCCAACGCCAGCATTACTTTTGGAAGCGCGGAAGTATAATGGTTTTTATGAACAATTTTCAAGTAAAGCTTTAATCGTGAGCTTTTTGGTTGGTTCGTATTGGAATTTCATCAATTATTGACAAAAGGAATTGGTAAATTGGGGTAAAAGGGGTTTTTGAGTGAAACGTTAATGCCATTATGTTATTAAAGCTGATATAAGAGCACTACGAGCAGTACATTTGATTATTGGCGAACCGGTGTTGAAATGGCTGACAGCAGTGAATGGACTGGGTTGAGCAGGGTTGACTGTCAGTCTGTGTTTTTGCATATTATTTACAATTATTGCTGTATAATAACTTTCCCAGTTTAAAACAAAGTATACACTTTCTACTTCTAGTGACAAAACTTTTTCAACAGATGACACAGCTTCATGATTCTTGATTCATTATGTGATAATAAAACAAATCGTAACGCTAACTGTTTATTATCCACAATATGTTCTCGTAAAATTTATGTCAGTCGTTTAGCTTTTGACATATTTTATTGATAACAATAACAACAATCTTACATATGTTTGCTGTTTAATGAAAAGTTATAGACAATTTTTTTTTGAACAGTTTCTCCTATATTCAATGCTTTCAAAATTATTCATTCGTAATCATCTCGTAGTCTGGACGTTTTCACCCAACTTAGTGCCAAAAGTCCTATCGTATCTATAGATGGTATTTAACGCGATTAGAATTTGTTTTTATTGGTTCGTGTTTGAGCAATGTATGACTGAAATAATCTTTAATAAACTTTAGCTAAAAAAAGCAATCAATATCGACTAGCAATATTTCCTCTCAAATGTAATTGGCCCAATTTTATTGGACAGTTTCATTGTATAATAATAATATAATATAATAATATATTGTATACCAGCTTCATTGTATAATAATATAAATAAAATCAAAACTATTAGTACTGAAGTATTGTGAACTAAAAGGAGTAACTATTTCGTCAGCGTTCACTTTAGAAATCGTCCACGATGTAAATTTTATTATGTCACTTACTTGAAAGTAATAACTATATTTAGGTGCACCAATTTGTACAAGATTTTGCTAATAAAAGTAGCCAAATTTCGATTTCTATTTGCTATCAAATGTAACGGTTGTTAATATTTAATTTCATGCTATTAACAACATCTATGTCCGGGAAATAAATCGAGTGTATTAAATAACATTTGAATTTGATAGACAGTACCTGATTCACAACTTTTTTAGTCGGAAATTAGACTTGGTAGGAGAAGCATAAAAACAAAAGTCTCAACGAGAAATTTGAGACCCGCAAGCTTAAAAATCGCCGAGAATTTTTTTTCGAAAATTACGATTCGGAGTGATTTTTTTGAAAAACAAAAGAATTGGTCGAAAAAATGACAAAAGTCAAAAAGCGTTTATTTTTGACCAAAATATATGTATAAAAAAATGAGGTCTCGGTATCTATCAGTTAGCCTTGCAACTTTGCAATTTATTTGTTCATAACAAATTACTGACCACTTGTAGGCAAAAAAGTTTTGTTTGCACTGCAATAGGTTTTATCCTGGTATAGATCTTTCCACGATCTAAGCCATAAAAATATTAAGTCAAGAAAACATTGTTGTATTCTGTGTAAAAGTTTTTATTTGAAATTGCAAAGCGCTTTCGGCTATTAAGCCATCTTCAGTGCTATACCCGCAAGTAAGTAATAATAGTTGGAAAATTTTTAAAAAGAAATTAGTAAAGAATTACTTACTCGTCAGATATGATACAAGAATTTAATTAAATGTCGACAACACATTAACGTCACAATGATAAAATTACATTAAATTTAAAATTTAAAATTATCCCCTGATTGGGGTTAAACTGTCTTCATATTTTGAACATTTTTAATTTTAATTATAATGATATTAACCATAAAAATATTAGCCGTGATGGGATCCGTATTTATTTTGTTGGCGAATAATAAATTATTACCTGGAAACTTTTTCTTTTTCATCAGGTATAGTGCGGCTCTGCACGGTAAATCCGAGAAGTCTTACGTTTTTTTTGCATCTCAAACCTAAGTCAAGTCAAGTCAGTTTCTGAGATCGTGAAAAAAACTATACCTCTTCGTAGTAGGCTATTTTAGGAGTGCACCGCTGACCTATTGTTTCTTTGATAACCAATCAGATTTGGACCACCCTTAATAGTTATTCCATAAGATAAACTAAAATTGTGTACACCTTAATTACCAAAGAAGTTTCAAAATAATAATAATAGATAGGTACAGTTGTCAGAACCAAACATGAGCCCCGGAAAATATGCGAACTAAAATAAGGTCATCGCAAGCAGCCAATCAAGAGTCAATGTTAACGATTGTTCATTAGTAATTGTTAAATATAATCGAAATAATATGACCGAGTGATTTCATCAACATACATCATTTTATTCATTCTGTATCAGTGTTGTCAATGCGAGGATGATTATCCGATTTTTAGACAATATCACTAATTTCGATCCAATAGTTTTTTCGAATATTTTGTAGAAGGGATATATAAAATGGCTATTGTTTTTGGGGATTTTCCATATTGACTGGGGTCGAAGACTTTATTTAGATAACCAATGTGTCCTTTTGGTAATTTTGACAAATTCTGATAATTTGAATAGTAAGTTCGGGTAATTTTCATTTTTGCATCGGCAACACTGGACTGTAACCAGTTCATATTTTGTTGCTTTCCATATAAACTTGACCCGTGTTTTTCATGACATTAATACAGTAATTTAAAAATATAGACAATTAGGGCAAACGGTAGTTTCAGTTTTGGTTCAATATAAATGTTTTTATTAATATTTAGAGTTACATTTTTAGCAAGTTTGACTTTTTTTACATATCTCTTAACAGTTGACATTTATGGTATCGATATTTGGTTATCGATTCAAAATATCGAATTGTTACTATAAAAATACAACTACAGCGACATGAACACGCCCACCAGGGCTCACGTTTGCTTCTGCCAACTGTATATTTCATATTAGTGACATCAACATTTTTTCAAAATTGACTACCATACTTTATTGTTTCAAAAACACTGCAACAATATCCAAATAAGAGAATTAATTCTCAGATGAAAATTGCACCAGTTTTATTTCAGCAAAAAAATTTTAACAGATAAAGTTCTAAAATCTATCGAAGAGGATGCGTACTAAATATAAGTAGAAACAAACTATGAATTACAATGAAACAACTGAATTTTTGCTATAGAAATTTGATATTAGTTGAGAATTATATAATTGTGTCTCGGAGAAGAGATTTTATCTCAGGAAGATGATGAATTTTATAGCGAAAAACGGTTTGTCTTTTACCTTAACTATATAAACTAGGATCAGCCAAGATTGATTGTTAAGAAAATGTGGGTCGATAAGAATATTATTAGTGCTTCAAGCATTTTGAATCGATTTCCTTTATATATCTCCATTTCAACGTTTCGGTACCGTTCCAGTTACCGTTATCAAGAATAATTTATTGAAAAAAATGTCCCTAATAGTATTTTGAAATTTATGACTGATTAAAATTGTTCAAGGTTCATTAACAGTAGACTACATTTTTGAGAATTGAAAAAAATGTTTTCCAATAGACTACTAGAATCTAGTAAGGTACACGTTCCACGTAAGGCTTTTCTAAGCATTTTACTTGGTCTAGAAATGTATCCTGTTATTCAGGGCCGTGCGGTACTATAATATGACTATGAAGCAGGGAGGCGACTGCATCAGGCGGCATTACAAAGGGGCTTAAACTTCAACTTTTTCCGATTTGTGTAAGCGCTCAGAAAATAATTTATGTTATTATAAAAGGAATCATAATTTTAAATTATTCAAAATAAGGGGCGGCAGCTGGAAGGCATGCATCACCTTGAAAAATATCACCGTACGACCCTGCTGTTATTATTTTGGGAAATATGATTATTTTTCTTCCACAATATCTGTTAATCAGATTTTTTTGTTATTCAAGTGTATATTGATTAACAACATTTTCAACAGTATAACATGCAATATATGCGATATGATGGTTATTGGATATTGGATGGATATTATCTCATCAACATTGGTGACCAAATTTGACTACATTCCGTTGAAATGTTAGCTAGGCTTTGGATTTATTTGTATTAAATCATTCTTCATATTTCCTAGTACTAGTAGAAGTAAGGAAGCACAAATAGATCTTTCACATCTCAGTGAATGTCACCCCAATATACATACTTACATACATTGGTAGATTTGAAACTAGTACAAATATTGAAAATTATGTCAGTTGAATTATTGAGATTTTTGTCTGCTACGAAAAATGTTTTGATACATTGATGCATATTTTTTATCACCGATAGTATTTCCTATATTCACAACTTCAAATCAATTTGAATGAAACCTAATGAAATTTAACAACATATCCGAACCTTTCCGAATTACAGTTATTTTGAATAAGCCAACATCGTACTTAATAATCTCTAAGCGAACAATATGAAGGAATTGATGGGAGTCAGATAATAACTGGATTAATACAAATTAGATGTCCATATATACACCAAAGATGCAAATGCAGTCGACACAAAATTGCTCAGTCGTTAAATTGGCATACAATTATAGTGAGTATGATGAGGTATGAATATCCCGTCCAAATTTGGTTGGGGCGGATCCAAGCCCTAATAAACGATAATGTGACAGTTTCTTAATATCAGCTTTTTAAAAAATGCATAATGTAGTGTATCAGCCATTGTATTGAGTATATAATGTTTAATAATTCACTTTAGTAGATTTAAATGCTGTTAACATTAAATTTTGTTAACTTGGTATTTCATTAAATAATATTATAGTGTAGTGCGGTGAAATTTCCAGGTAGGGTGAATGTATAATTGTATAATTATGTTAAGAACTTGAATAAGAACTTTAATTAAGTTTCTGCAACTGTTTTTTAGGTATAACATGCTATAGCTTACCAATCTTATTTCATTTTGTCCGTCACGGAACACTCCTTGGTTCCATAAAACATGACAGAACTATCATTTAAATACTTTGGTTCATGTTCACGGTCAAACTAATCAAAATTTGAAAGTAGGTATCTATTAACACTCGATCGTGCGAGTTGAGCGAATCATAGTATAGTTTATCTCTTATTTGGAGCATTGTAATCTTTATCTATAGATATAAAATGCTTTGTCCTGAATGACTGACTGACAGAACAACGCACAGCCTAAACCGCTGATCGTTGAGACCTGAAACTTGGAGGGCGTGATCTTTGTGAGACGTATAAATTCGATAAGAAAGCATTTTACGCAATTCTACCTTCAAGGGGGTCTTACACCTTCATAAGTTATGAATTCCTCTGATTCTGTGTTATTTGTTCTGGTCTAGTATCTTGTTCGTTCATATAATAGTTGCAATATTATTCCGCAATCTGGCCTCATCTACCCATCTTTTCAAACTGCTCCATATCGCTCTTTTAGAATAAAAGCCATATATATTTGATTTTTATTATTTTTTCCGATCATCTGCTCAATTGCAAATATGTGATCTTGAACACCTCTACCTTTTTTGAAACCACTTTGTGTCTCTTCCAAATATGTCTGACATCCTTCAGATGGGACGCTTGAAAGTGTTATTTCTCTGTTGCTGTTACAGTCTTGTCTACTGTTTTTCTTATATAGGGCATTATGATTCCTATTCCCCAATCTTTGGATATTTTATTTTCTGTTGCTGCATTCTTTGACAAAATAAGTTAATGTTTTTAGGCAGTAATTTCCTAAATTTAACAAGATTTCTGCTCAAATTCCACCATGGCCCACCGTGTTTGCATATATTGCAATTTGAAATGTAGGTACTCAGTCATTAGCAACGCATATTTCAATTCTGTCTACTATCAGATACTTCCTTAGGATAAAGATAGCTATTACCTCAATATCAGTTAATAGCCTACAGCATTCTGTTATCAAAGTTTTGTATCAGTTCTTCCATAAACTGGTTCACAATCAACACGTAAGTAGTATTGAAATTTACGGTCGTATATCATCCATTTTATGCATATGATAATTAGAAAATACCAACCAAAAGAACTTGTTTACATCAAATAACAAAAGCAACTATTTAATCATTTCCAGCTTTTGCTATGTGAGTCGTACGAATAACAAATTTCTGCTGTTTGTTGTAACATACCAACATAATAAGGTACCTATTTGAATGTTGCACCCTGAAAACATTACTACGAACGTTATCTACGTCATTGGAATTATATTTTTAAAAATGCTTGGCACTTTTTTGTCACATTCTACACATGACAACATATTATTTAAATTCCTTTTTCCACTACTAGCTGAGAAGTTGATAATTATTGCTTGTTCTAGCCATCTGAGAAGTTGACTTTCTCTATTAGTGGTTAATACTTTTTCCTATTATTAACCTAGGTTAATAATGGACAAATTCAAATATTTTGAGTATTCACGAATGGTAGTTCAACAAAAACTTGTGCAACATAATTTTGTATACCCAGGAGATTGTCATTAACATATTTGCTGCTTAAAATTACCTACCAAGACAAAATTATTTCAATAAAAATGCCATTTGTTTAAAATTCGCGCTCAACCAAAAATGACTGATGACATAACGAGTATGCTCATAATATATCGAAAACTGACAGTGTACTTGTCAGTCAGACGACGGGGTAAACGCTTCTCGTGGTGCGTTTGTGAATTATTTTTAATTTTTGCTTTAAATTTGGCTAGTAGTGGAAAAAATTGTATACCCATACACCACGGTGGTAAAGACATTTATAAGGTGCTCTGTCAATAATAATAGTCTTCACCACCTTAGTTTATAATATACTATTATCATCACAAAAATTACTAAGTAAAAAAACAAATTAATACTATATGATGTATCTACATGAAATTTATAATTATCGGATTTGGTTCGTAATTGGTGGGTCAGCTACTTGCATTATGCATTATTTAATGCCACAACGAATTGTATGTAACTTTCTGCATATTCAATGTTTTGCGCTTGACACTGCTCCAAACTCGAAATGTAATTCTCATTAAATCGCTAAAAAAAGTAAAAGTGGTCCCGGAGCACTGTTAACTTGATACAATGACAATGACAAGCTGCTTTTTCAAAAAGTGGGACTTGCTCTTGCGCCAATATTGTTATCTTTTTGACTGATTTGGATCAGTTGATTACATAAGCCAATTTTCTCATATTTGCGAAAAAGTAATTAAAATGCAAATCAAAACTT
>CAJUYG010000909.1:15921-66177 GCA_910591675.1 Galerucella calmariensis | reverse complement strand
TTTTTTTTATTGGTGAACCATTTTACCTATTTAAAGCACGCCTCAGCGTGTTTAAATCGAACTTTAAGGGGCATCTACCAAATTCGACCTTGCACAATTATGCTTTGTATATTTTTTTGTTTCCCTACGTCCTCACGTTTAAGTTCACATAACGAAAATTTTATTAGAAATATGATAGCTCCGCAACATGTAGGTAGCCAAGCGGTCCAAGCGGATTTTGGCTCACGTGCTACTCTATAAGCTTCGTCAGTACTGAACTGGGAGAGCGCCGAGACCGGCGAGCGTTGTATCAACAATGGAACGGCACGCGACTACCGAAGCAGAGAGACAATGTCAGTCATAGAAGGATAGAAAAGCGAGAGATGGATTTTTATCCGATATTTTAGTGGTAACAACCGAATTTCAATAAGGAATTGTACGGTCATAAGTAATTTGAGGATTCTGAGATTTTTATATAGTATTCATAAAGTTTCAAATTAGACCCCTTATAAATTAGTTTTTCCATTCAATCCATATTTAATTCTTTACAAGGGCTTAAACCTTGCTTAATATGTGTATTTTCCATATTTTTTTCAACAAAATTTGGTTAGCATTTCAAAGTTTTTATTCAATGAGAACTCTAAGTTCAACATTAATCTACATGATATATTTTTTTCTTAATTTTCAATACATCCATTACTTCAAAATTCTTTGCCAAAAATACTTCGATATTTTGTCAAATCGCTGCCGATAGATTCCCCTTAAAACACGCGCGTTTCTTAAAGCTACCATGGCAACATCAACAACTCGAGAAACGAAGTGTAAATGACAATTTTTTTATTATTGATCTGACAGGAGTACTTTGAACGTCAAAACCTCCATTCGAACTATATTTAACAAACCAATGGTTCAATAAAACTCAAAGTCCAAACCACAAAATTTAATAAAAGTTCCTCAAAAGGACACTTATGATGTGCTACTAGTTTCGGTAGGTACAATATTACCATCATCAGGCTGTATGAATTATATAATCCAAAGAACAATAGGTTGTTGCCAAAAATTTTATATGTTAAAACATATTTATATCAAATAAATTACAAGTTTATTCGAGTGGTACCTAAGGAAAGAAAAGAAAATGGAAAAAACATTGGAAATATTAAAATAATTTGAAGTTAATTAAAATGTTAGCCTAATGGACTATGCCAAAAGGGGGGGTTTGAAGAACTTTAGTTTTTGATTTTAAATTTACATTTGAATTGTCCGAAAGGACTATTTAAATGGGGATGGGGAAGGAAAATTTTTGTTGATATGTCTGAACATAATGAAATTGTCCAGAATTAACAACGAAATATTTCAAATGGCTTAAACTAGCCTTACCACTCAAATAAACTTGTAATTTATTTGATATAAATATGTTTTAACATATAAAATTTTTGGCAACAACCTATTGTTCTTTTGATTATATATTTCATACCGCCTGATGATGGTAATATTGTACCGAAACTAGTAGCACATCATAAGTGTCCTTTTGAGGAAATTTTATTAAATTTTGTGGTTTGGACATTGATTGCCTTTACTATACTGCTATAAAATTCATAGGGTTTTTTAATACCTTTCCTTGTATTTTGTTGGTAATAATACATTAGCGGCGGCAGCTGCTGCTCCTCTTATTTCGAGTAGAATGTTTTCTACGTCACTTTCATCGTAACTTATCATTAAATGGTTCAGAAACTTGAAATAATACTCAAAGTGCATCAAAAAACAAAAATATCTACTGACAGATGCTACAGTATTGTCATGGCAACTTTAACATTTAACATACACTTCGTAAATTTTCCCTGGCTAGATGCTCTTATTTTGGATTCAAAGAAAAATTTTGATATAAGGGCTCGGGAAAGTAGGTACTTTGCCGAGCAATTCTGTCACTTTACCGAGCAGTTAAGTCAGTTCTCCGATCTAGACCGGCAAGGACGCACTTTCCAAGTTAAAAAATGATTCGCATTTTCCTAAGGGGCAGCATAAAATAACATTTTTCAGGTCCAAATAAAGCTACTCGGTATCAACTTACATGAAAAATTTAAATACAATAAAGCTAGTTTCGATTTCATGGGAAAAAATGTATAAAGTGCATCTTGAATACGGATGATGTTACGAAAATTCCTTACAAAGCAAACTCTAGTGATAAAATTATCCTACCAACGGAGACTCCTTATTTTTAAACACCCTGTACAAATTGAAATACTCAACTTGATAAAAAAAAGTAGTAGCTAATAAAACATTATCTAGTCCCTACAATTTTTTCTGAATTTTTTTCATTTTTCTATTATTGCCTTATAAGTATAAAATTGTCTATTCATTCTTTTATTTATTCCTAACTGTATTTATAATTTAAATGCAAAAATGATAATTTCTTTAACCTTGACCATAACATAAGTTTATTTAATAAATTAGTTATTCCAAACACAACACCACATTGATGCAACCGTTTTTCTCGTATTATAACCTTTGAATTGATTCATTCATTGAATAATTTTATGGTATAGGAGCTAGAACATTATATGAAACTATTTTCTGTATGTTCCTTATATAAAACTAATTTAATTTTCAATTGGCTAAAAGTATTTTTGAATCAATCCATTATCAATTAACAGCTCTAACTATGATATGGACAACTAATAGTAAACTTTGGTACTTATGTAGGAAATACATATATGGGGACAAACTGAAGTCGAGTACACATCAATGAAAATATTGACGTGGTGCGTTGTGTTTTTTGACGCAAATTTGTTTAAATTCGTCAAAATACTGTCCAGGCTGTGAGCCGCATTGGGAAACACGCAGATATTTCCGCCAGGTATATCCCATTCCAATATATTTCGTTTTGACCAACAGCCACAGCAGGTAGTTGTTAATCCGATAACCATTGCGCAGAATCGTACTCATTTCTTCGAAAAGCGAAAAGAATATTTGAGACTAATTTTTCAAATTATTTAATCTTTCTATTATTCATTTTTGCGTCCAAAGATATATTTTCGAATTTCTATTTTTCAAGCTGAAAGTGTTTTACACGATAAATGATTGACCACCTTATCTATAAATATTTCAATCTGATTGTGTGAATATAAATTCATAAATTCATTGGATTGTTTTAATTTGTCTGACCTGTACTGCACCTACTTTATTTCCAATGCGTTTTTTATATTTACATAATGGGATTGAAACATCGAGATTATAGTATTACCGATGCAGCAAAAGAAGCATGTAAGTTGACCCAAACATAAATGAAAAAATCTGACTGACGCTAATAAAACAAAATGTGTTGACCAAATGCAAAAGGATATAATCCGTAGAAAGATATACAGTGTGTGGAAACCACTTATGGAATAAAATTCTTTATGTCATTATTTTAGAAAATTGTAAAAAATATTTTGTTAAGTGTCGAAGAGAATCCAACTTCAAGTACACGTCAAATTGCCCGTGAAAATAATGTTAGTCATACAACTGTTCTAAGATGTCTTCATAAAGAAAAGATTGATGAATAAGCTGAGCAGAAATGAGATATAGCTCTTGGTACCATTCTTTTTTCTGACGAATCAACATTCACATTGAATGGAGAGGTAAACCGACAGAACTATGGATATTGGTGAGCAGAGAATCTTAATTGGATGCGTGAGACACATACTCAGTACCCTCAAAAGGTGAACGTTTGGACCGGTATCGTAGGCGACCATATTATTGGTCCTATATACCTATATAGATGGAAATTTGACAGCTGAAAAAAATTTAAATAAGCTTAGAAATGAAGTTATTCCTGCGGTGGCAAAATTATATCCCAACGCAATAGATCCTAGCTTACCGAATGAAAATGTTTGGTTCCAGCAAGACGGGGCAACACCCCATTATGCTTAAATGGTAAGAACTTATTTAGATGAAATCTTCCCCAATAAATGAATTGGACGAAGAGGTACCATTGAGTGGCCAGCTAGATCGCCAGACCTTATGCCGTAAGATTTGTTTCTGTGGGGTTATCTCAAGAACAAAGTATATGCAACACAACCAACTAGCACTGTAGACCTCAAAGTCAGGATAACTACAGAAATACAAAATATAAAGAAATATAAAGAATTAACAAATTATACCAATATTAAATTGTGTAAGAAAGTGGTTAATTGAACAAGAAACGGGATTTATTTATGGGATTTAAATATTGTTACTGTTTACAATGAGGGATCTATAAACTTTAATTATCAAATTATTAAGGCCAGATACCGAGTCAACGAAATATTGTGAAACTTCCCTCAAGTTATTTTGTACGAAAACTCCCACTTCTCCCGCTTACTGCTGTAATTCACATAAGGTTCGTTCCAAGTTCCAACCAGCAGTTCTGTTATCGTACATAACCAGCAATTGAACTGTTTGATGCGCATGCGTGAGAGAAATTAGTTGAATTACTGGTAATCTCTTACCAAACGGTTGGAACATATTTTGAACTAGTTTGGTAGTTATTAGGGATGCTGCTGTAAATACTTTGCCATGAACAATAAATTGATTTTAATATCATTGAGAATATATTTTATTGTATTAACATTAATCAGAAAATGAAAGTATAGAAACAAGACATTTTATTTGTAGTTATAAAGCATAAAAATAAATACAACGAACTTATAAAAACCAAAATGAACACTTTCAACCTGAAAATATCAAATTAGTGGAACTTAATACCTACTAATAATATCACCTGAATCAAAATATCACAATAATAGAAGTATATGTAGCCTTGACAATTGTCAATTATATAGGTAAATGGCAAATGTATATGTATGTTTTATTTCGACCATTTTTCAATTATATTATAAGTAGAAGCAATTTAGCAGAATATAAAGTGTTTTCAGACTCCATTCATCCCTTTTTTTATTTTATCAACGACTACATAAAGAAACAGTCAGTAAGAAACGGTGCACACTATTTTCAAAACAGTTCAAAAACTAAAAACTCACTTTCATATCCTATTTACACTTTCCATAAAAAACAAATTTGACAGTTTAAAATAAAAATGTTGCCGTTGCGCATGTTTCTTGATTTCAGAACTGTCGATACTCGCTATCAAGCAAGAATCGTTTGAACGGTAATTTTACTGGTCCACAAACGGGATGGAACAATAATAATAATAATAATAATTCAGGTGGTTGGAACGATATTTTTCAACTGCGCATGTGTATTAGTAATATAACTGTAAATTACTGGTGCTTGGAACGAACCTATAAGTTATTATTATTAATATTATACCAGCTTCTTAACTATACTTGTGAGTCATTATAATTTTATTCGAGTGTGTATGATATTGTAAACAAACTGTTTTCTTTTAAATTAATTTTAAATTAGGAATCATTGGCCATGTAATTAGATATATTATAATAAACTGTGTATATGTGAACACCATTAAATAACACAACAATAATATTTGGATAGACATGCATGTGATGCGGAAAGTCTTTCATGTGATATACAATTGGAAAGGAGTATCAATATATTTGGAAAGTAAGGACGATCAGTGAGAATTAAAGAATGGATTATCCTGAATAGAAAATATTTAATTACAAAGAATAGTGACTTACAGCCTACAAAAATATAATTGATGTGAAAAAATAACATGGTATAAAACTTAATTGCTTAAGAATGGATCGTATGAAGATATTCTGCTAAATAAATGTCCATCAATAGTTCAGCAAATCAGTGATTGATACCGGAATGAAATTTGAATGACAAAATGAACGTGGAACGTTAAAGAGACTGGTAGCCGAGGTGAAAACGTGTAGCCACGAAACAATTCAACTGACATAATAGAACTGCTATCTATTGCATGTGCCAAAAAATCACACACCACAATGACTCAAAGTACATGTCATCTCGGGTACGCTATTACTGTCCAAATGTTATTAAATCTCCAGCCCATTCACCAGACTTAAATTTAATGAAAAATGTGTGGTTAATATAAAAAAATAAAGTGAATAGTGCCTCAATATCAAACAAAAAATGAATTGAAAGTAAAAATTATCGAAGCATGGAACCGAATTTCTCCCGAGTATACTAGAAAGTTGAATCAATGTCCAAAAGTGATTGATAATGAGGGAAGGGCTACCAAATTTTAGTAATATCTTAAATCATGCAGTTTGTTTTCTTAATTTTTTTTTATACAGGGTGATTAATTAGTGTGATAAAGCTCTATAGGTCTGTTATCATAAAAGATATGAAAAAAGGTCATTATAAAGAACATTATTTTAAATAGATCACCCTGTATATTATATCAGTGTCGACGAGTACTATTACCATACTCCTACTTTTGTGAAGCATTTGCCTTATCTTAAAAGTTATACGTATTTGAGATATTTTAGTTTTCTATGCAAAGTATGATTATATAAGTATGTAATAGTTTACCATATGTTAGTTGGCAGTTGAAGGTCTATAGAAAATTATACTTATGGGGAAATAAGAAACAACAAGCAAAAAAAACTACATCATTCGTACTAAAAATGGAGTAGGAAACAAACACTCTGAAAGCTTGAGAAAAACCCCTTATTTTGGATTCCTGGGTTGCTGGAATAGAAGTAAATGAAACGTCAGATGAACTAGCAAAGAGATAAACTGAAATCCCCGTTTGAAGCCGGAACCCTTTTGCGAAAGCAGCTTCAATTGAAACATTTGAAGAAATAGGCAAAGCTGAAAAGGGGAGACTACAAAAAGGTGACCACAAATGAATGCTTAAGCTATAGTCCAATTAAAAACAACGAAAGTGAACCGATTTTTGCTGAGGCGATGTGATGTATGAATTACTATAGATTTCTATCTCAGGAATTTAGTTCTGAACAAATTTTTGAGATTAACCCCCGGGAAGGGGTTGAAAGTCGTGAATAAATGTTAAAAATCGCAATATATTGAGAATTGAAGCAATTCTGTTAAAAAGTTTTAGATAAAAGTTGTAGAGAAAAAAATTCTGCTTCTGTAACGTTAAATCGATTTTTTTCCTTAAATAACAGGAAAGTCATTAAAGTGAATTGAAACTTTTATACTTCCTCTTTCCTAAAACTGACCCATGGCGCATTTACCTCTGTTCCATATTCGCACGTGCTCGTCAGATTGCCATGATGCCAGGCTTACTTTTTGTCCTGGAAAATTATAAGCGTCGTCATTTTCAATTGTATTTATGAATTTTCACTAGTTATTAATAAATGAAAATTATTGATATAAATCGTATGTAAGGTAAGTTGATGACTTTGTTTTTTGTTTGTATGTGATTGTATGTTAAATATAATTTATTGTTTTTTCATTATCTTAGAAACATAATGCCTTGTTTTATTTTTCAAGAGTTCATAGCATAAACTTACACTATTTATTATAAACACAAATGTTTCCCAATATATTTCTTGTCAGCGCCACTAAAAATTGTGAGATTTCGTGATTTATGACAAATATGTTATGGGAAGTTAATTTTACCAAAAAAAATTTACATAATAACTCGGTTTTAGCATTATCAACCTGTTCTCACGACCCTTGTGTCGAGTAGAAGATAGTAATGCTATGAGGAGAGGGATGCATGTTTGTTTATGTTTGTGGGTTGTCGAAGATAAATAAAAACTAAAGATATAGATATACAGTCTGTTTATTAGTGTCCGTCGGAATAAGTTGAACTATTTTTCCCTAACTGTGTGGTGGTTATTGTTAAATTAAGTTGTCTGATTAAAATTGTTATTTTTAATGAACACTAAAATTCAAGTCCTACATAAATTAACGTAGTGCAATCATTTGAATAAATGTACAATAGTTAGGTATACGTATACAGTGTGAAAATTGAGGACAATTATCTTGTTAATTTTTTGGTAAGTAACAATAAAACTAATTATGATTTGTAGGGTATACGTAAATTAGTATATTTTTTGTTTAACTTATACACTGTATTACACTTGTTTTGGACTATAAAATAAAATGAAAATATTTCAGACATTTATAAATATAAAAAATTAAAATTTTGATCAAAGAACTGTATTGAGAAAAACAATTTCCGATGAGCGGCTTCATAATATGTTATTTTAAAGTAATCTGTTTGGATTGGTTGTTTTTTGGTGATAAAAAAATTGAGTTTATTTTTTTATAGGAGCTATTAATTTTTTTTTAAATATATACCTACATACATCAAACATCTCGTCTGTTAAATTAGATTTCGAATTTTATTTTTTTTCTTTCTTTTTGTCTACAACTATTAAAAGAGGGTGTCCGATGTACTTATATTGTTTGTCGTTAAACCGAAATATTTAAATGTTTTTAATGCTTATTACACATTCATTATCACTTTTTTATTTTAAATACAGTTATAATGGAGACGGTAATAAATCAACCCAAATTACCTACATCAGAGAGGCCCTCAAGTTCTGCGAGTGGTTGTGATTCTTTCGATTTTAAATCTTTATGCTTTTATTGCGGAAATATTTGTGATTCTCGTCGCAATCGACATCTAATGAGGGTAGTACAGAAGGAATCTTATAAAGATCGCGTAATTAATGCTGCTAATCGCCGAACTGATCAATTGGGAAAAGACGTGTTTCTCAGATTAGGTAACATTACTTCACTAGTAAAAGAAGGGGCACGGTATCACATAAAATGTAGTAATCACTTCCTCCAAATTGTTCAAGCTGAACGTACCAAATCACCTGCAACAACTTTGAACAGTACTGCCTTTCAAAAGGTGTGTGACTATATTGAACAAAGTCAAAAATTTGAGTTTACTTTAGCTGAATTAACCAAACAAATGGAAGATCATTGCTTGTCCAACACTCTGCTCTATAACAAATTAAGAGAAAAATATGGATCGGATATCTACATTCAACAGGAACGTGGGAAGTCAACAATTATTCGCTACAAATATTATGATTTTGGGGATATGTGTAAGAAATATTATAGGGGGGAGGATCTTCTCGAACCAGAGAAACAGACAGTCTTAAACGTCGCAGCGGAATTGTTGAAAAAAGATATTAAAAACCATGATTATTCGAACGACAGCTACCCATCAGGCATTAACTTTCTCAATGATGTGGAAAATGATATCCCTGAATCACTTTCAACTTTTTTGGAAAAATTATTAGAAGGCGAACAAAAAGAACATGAAGATAGCTTTAAAATGAGGCGTTCCACCATCGGTCATGCTATAATATCATCTGTTCGTAGGCAGACATTTATATCCACGCTTCAGCTAGCTGTTGGTACTTATATCTACAGAAAGACAGGCTCAAAACAAGTGATTGATCTTTTAAATAGGATGGGCATCTGTGTTTCATACTATCATTTGGTGCAATTTGAAACGTCCATTGTCTTAAATCCACCAAAAATTAAAATTGAAGAAGGAGTGCACGTTCAACACGTGTTTGACAATACAGACCATAATGTTAATACTCTGGATGGCCACGACACGTTCCATTGTCTGGGTGGTATTGCAATTTACACGCCTGACGATAACGTATCATATGAAGGTCGTATTGAGAGAGTGAAGAAATATAATTCTGCTACATCTGAAGCAGTTGGAACAAAGAGCAGTATCAAAGCGATACCTTATTCCTATTTAAATGCAAAAGGATTGGAGATGGTTACGTATAGTGACACTACAAAACTAGCGCTGTCAACTTCAGTACCATTACCGTCAGCATACGCTCTGCATTTATGGGCCAAGGCATTAAATAATTCAAAATTGCCCAGTTGGTCGGGTTTCATGGAAGTTTTATGTGAAGACGAAATGCCTTTGGTATCAAGAGTTATATGTTTACCATTTATTAGGGAGCCACCGTCAAAACCGACTACAATTAACACAGCATTACATTACGCTCTAGCTGAGGCTAAGAAACTCAAACAAAAAGTGTGTTTTGTTACATTTGATCAGCCATTGTACCACAAAGCACGTACCATTGTCGCAGAGTCTCAAGAGCATGGAAAATTAAATAATGTAGTAGTGCGGCTTGGTGGGTTTCATTGTTTGATGTCTTATCTTGGCGCTATAGGATATATAATGAATGGAAGCGGTCTCGACAGTCTTTGGTCAACAGTATATGCACCACAATCTGTTAAACATATGCTTAGTGGCCATGCATACTCTAGGGCAATACGAGCACATATTTTAACCTTAACTGCTCTCGGAATTGAAATTTGTAATAATGTAGAAAGTGACAAAACTAATGAATATAAAACTTTTCTGGATTCATTTCTGAAAAATTGGCATACCGACTCTCCGGAACGACCCACAATTAAACATTGTCGAATGAATCCCACTGTGGCCGAGATGACAGATGATTTGATTTCAGAGTTAAACAGGTTAAAGAATAATGGACCAACGGCACAGTTATGGATACAATATTTTGAACTCATTGTAATCGCATTACAGTTTATAGAGGCCGAAAGATTAGGTGATTGGAGGCTGCATCTTCAAAGTATTAAAAAAATGTTACCAGTTTTTCATGCAGCTGGACACCTGTCGTATGCCAAAAGTGCACAATTGTACCTAGAGGATATGGTCAAATTAGAAACTGATCTTGTAGACAATGAAACATATGACTTATTTGCAAAAGGTTGTTTCACTGTTCGAAGGTCGGATAAAACTTGGGCAGGGGTATGGACCGACATGACGATTGAACAAACGTTGAATAGATACTTTGGAACTGATTTGAAGCACGGAAGAGGAGTCACGTCAAAGGTAGTCGCTCGTTATTTACTAACCATGCCTACAATATTCAGTGTCATGTCATCAGTGGAAGAGTATTTTGACATAACCACTTCGTCAAGTGAGCAACATAAAGATCTCAGCTCTTCGAGGCAGTTATCCATTATATTTATATTTAAAACTCAATCTATATTATACTTAATGTGTCAAATGTGTAATACCTATTTATTGTGATGTTTAACCTAAATAATATAATATATTCTTTGTAAAACATAAGAGACATCCTCATAGCAAAACAAATGTACACATATATGTTTGAACTATTAGTTTATTTAATTTTGCATTAGTATCAAATATTTTTATTATTTATTTAGACTACTCGTATTCTTTCTACTCACTATACATTTCATAATATATATATTATATGTCGAAACATGATACTATTTATGTCCGCACATTTGCAACACCGCTAAGCACATCGTTTCTGCGAGGTAATTGTCAAGGCGGGAGCCGTAACCACCAGCGGTCGATTAGAGGGTTGAAAATTGTTAAAAACTTTATTAACATTTTACGGCATTCCTGTTATTTATAGAAAAAAATTGATTTAACGTTACAGAAACAGAATTTTTTTCTCTACAACTTTTATCTAAAACTTTTTAACGGATTTGCTTTAATTCTCAATATATTGCGATTTTTAACATTTATCCACTATTTTCAACCCCTTCCCGGGAGTTAATTTCAAAAATTTGTACAGAACTAAATTCCTGAGATAAAAATCTATAGTAATTCATACATCACATCGCCTCAGCAAAAATCGGTTCACTTTCGTTGTTTTTAATTGGACTACTAGAGTTTTAGCAGAATTATTTTTCATTTAGTAAAACTGCAAAAGAAATAAGGATTTGAAAAATGGTTCTCTAATATTATCACGAGGTACAAACAATTGATAAAGAACAAACGTGGTTTTCCCGATAATATAAAGACAGCTCTTACGGACAAATTAGATAAAACCTTAAAATTTCTTAAGTCAATCAATATTTATAAGCTGTAGACTTTATGCTAATGTAGCATGATTGTAATTAATTCCATATGTATGTAAACTGCCTATGATCCAAGTGGTTGACGCAGTGTATGTAAAAAAAATAAATAAATAAAATAAAAACGTTCTAGAGCAATGAGAAAAAAAATTTTAAATACATTTTTTTAACAAAATTTTTCTAAAGGACTATATTTCCAAAACAATTTTTTGGTTATTATCTAAATATATAATATAAGTGGAACAGTTTGAGATTGGAAATTACTAGTTTATCAAACGCGCGTTAGGATAGAGTGTGTAAAGTGTTAGTCTTGCAAATGGATTGAAAAATGTGGAAAAATAAATATTTCCATATACACTCACCGGCACGAAAAACGGAGCAGTTGAATTTTTTTAAACAAACTTCAAAACTTAATGCTTTGTAATGTTTTATTATGATAATATTTTACACACAAATAAAATAACATGTTTTAAATATTTTTTAACAATAATTGAACCTTTATTTAAAGTGAAAAAGTTTATTTGAATTAAAATAATAAACCCCATAGATCTTATTACTTGGCCGTAAAGTGCAAGTGCATAGTTGGACATGAATTTTGAGAAATGTGACAGATCATGGACAGATCCAACGTGACAGATACGTGTTAAATTTGTGCTGCGTTTATTTAATCTATAGTGATACATTTATTCAATCTAAAAAATATGTCTGTTAATCCCGAAACAGCGGCTGCTATTGTTGCATTGCTTCAAGATGGGAGGAGTGAACGATATGTTGCCCGACAGTATAATGTATCCAATAGCACTGTGCACCGTATTTTTACACGTTTTTTGGAAACTGGAGTTTACAATAGACGACCTGGAAATGGTCCTCAACGCAGAACTAGCGCTCGTGATGATCGTTTTATCACCTTACAAAGTCTACGAAATCGTCATGCTACAGCTGTTGAAATCAGAAATCAACTTCAGTACGTCCGGCAAACTAATGTAAGCGAGCGGACAATTAGGCGAAGACTCAGGGAAGCCAACCTAACCAGTCGTAGACCTGCGACAGGCCCAGAACGGCTTAGGCATCATCGTGTTGCACGACATCAGTTAGCCAGAATTCATGAGCACTGGGGTGAAAATGAATGGGGGCACGTTTTATTTACTGACGAGTCCAGATTTAGCTTACGGTCTCCAGATGGCCGTGAGAGAGTATGGCGAAGGCCACACGAGCGTTTTGCTGAATGTACCTTCAGCCCTAGGGTAGGATATCAAGGGGGATCCGTTATGGTGTGAGCCGGAATTTCTCTGGAGGCACACACAGAATTGTACATCCTTCCGAGAGGCTCCTTAACTGCTGGCAGGTACATTGAGGACGTTCTCCAAGATTTTGTTGTCCGTTATGTTGATTTTATTGGAAATGACTTTCTTCTTATGTATGATAACGCAAGACCTCATACTGCGAGAATCACTCAACAATATTGAAACGAGTAGAACATTCCTGTTATGAGCTGGCCAGCGTTAAGCCCAGATACCAACCCCATAGAACATGTTTGGGACATGCTTGGGCGAAGAATGCGAAGTCGTGTTCCTGCTCCTTTAACCTTAAATCAGCTGCGGCAAGCTCTTTCAGAGGAATGGGAACTTATTCCACAAGCGGACATTCGGCACTTGATTTTAGGCATGCTAAGAAGGATACAGGCATTAATTCGAGCAGGTGGGGGCAACACCCGCTATTAATAATGCGGCTCCAAAGTTTGGGATAGCAAGTCGTTTCAGCTTTGAATAATTTAAAGTCGTTATGACACATCAGAAATTTATTTTCCCTCTGGTTTTTTAAATTGTTACAAAAAGTTTTTTGTTCTCGTTTTTTAAATTGTTCGGAACACTTTTTTTTTCTTCAAATAAAGGCTCAATTGTAAACAATATTTTAAACATCTTATTTTATTTGTGTGTAAGATATTATAATAATAAAACATCACAAAGCATTAAAATTTGAAGTTTGCTTAAAAAAATTCAACTGCTCCGTTTTTCGTGCCGGTGAGTGTAGTTTGTACTAATGAAAAATTAAGATATTTGGGAAAAAAATTATAATATCTTCATTTGGGTTTATATTTTTCCAATAACACTGTTTGTTTTCAATGAATTTGACAAAACGACAAATTTGAACTAGACTAATGTAGCAATTTAAAATCATCTTATTCAATGATCATTAGTACATATTTGGACAAGTACGTTGTACATTTTTATCTGTATACGTATTATTGTATACAGCCATCAAATTACATTTGAAATTGAAAAGTAGAGCATTTTAATGATCCTAATAAATTTTAATGTTATTGGTTCACATATTTTTAACCAATAATTTATTTCTAATATTGAATATTACCTAAATTATTTTTGTTGCGTCAAAGACATTATTATACCTAAGTATCGTAAAGTAGGTTTTACATGGTACTCTAGAGATCTTTTTATTTCAAACCCGAAACGGTTTATTTCCTATACACTGTATACCATGTAACAAAGACAGCAAATCTTAATGTTTTAGAAAGTGGTTAAAAATGCGACTAATGTGATACATTTGTTCAGAATCGGAGTAACGGCAAAGAATTCTTGTCACAAACTACATTAATGTTTTATTATTACTTACATACATGTCTTACGCAAATTGGAAGTATTTCAATCGTTGCGTTTGTTACTAACCTGAAACAAAAAATAAACATATAAATATACACATAATATAATATAACAAAATTAATAATAAGAGAATTTTATTATTTTGAAATAACTTCATTTCATTGAAGTATAATGTTTAAATATTATACTAATAAACATTACAGATATTTACAAGATATTTAGAAGTATTTTTTCTATTATTCAATTTGATGGTTTCTTTTTCCTGTAGATATCGTAGAATTTAATGCTATCATAACATTTTTCGTAGCATTGTCAACTTTATTCAGTTTTTGATTTGGTCGTTTTCGCTTTAAATAATGATCCGTGACAGTGCCCAGAATAATTCCTTCATGAATCGGTGTAAGCTCGAGTTTCGTTAATTTTTGTGAATTCTCGCGATAACCGCATTATCAGAATTTTTTTTCTCAAAGGCGTTCATATTTAAAACAACGCGTTGACCGATGCACGCGAATTCCCGTCAGGTTCCTTAATGACCAATATAATACACTTGAGTTCCCGTGCGACACTTGCAGGTATCTTAATCCGGCACACGAATTGCCGTCCAGTTTATTCAATCTGTTCTGTTATCGGGACTGCCCTAATAGTTTACCCTGGCGGAGTTAGGTTAGGTTAGGTTAGGTGTCTTTTTATTCTTGAGATAAATGTTCAAATTTCTTTACCATTTAATTTATTTTATATTTCCTTAATCTCCTTAATTTTGTGTTTATCTTGTTGCGCGCAGTTCGGCTCCTAATTTTGGTGTTCTTACTCGTATTCAGCTGCGCGCAACTCATCCCTGCCCAAATAAACACCTTTTAAACAGGTCAGTTTTCACCCTGACGGGAACTCTAGTGACAGCTTGTATGTATGTATGTGTGATTTTTGGGGTGACATTCACTGAGACCTAAAAGGTCTATTGTGCCCCCTTACTTCTACTCAGTTTCTGAGGAGAGTCTCAGAAACTAGTAGTTCCTTTAGTCCTATTTCCCGGAGGAATTTTAGGATGTCTGCAGGCTTCAACTTAGGCAAATGTTCCTCTTCTATCCAGTAATCTCCCAGGTGCTGTGCTCTAGGATTCTGGAGTACTGTGCAGTTGGAAAGTATGTGGATGGAGGTTTCTTCTTCCATTCCACAAAATCTGCATTCTTCTTCCTCCACTATTTTGAGCTTTTTCAGGTGCCCATTCAGGCGACAATGTCCCGTAGGATCCCTGTCAAAACTCTTAGCGCAGTTTTAGTGACAGCTTAATGTACCCTAACTATGACACAGGTAGAGTGGTTATCCTGACGGGAATTCGCGTGCGTCCGCGTTGATATTGAGCATCTGAATCTTTGTTTTTAAATTCCCCTATAATCAGTAGGTATCATTTATTGCTAAGTCATTTGTAAGTGTTCAAATTGCGATACATCATCTTGAACTTTTGTTTCAAATAGTCTCCAAAATTTTATTCTATTTAATTAGGAATAAATTATATTTATAAAACTTCGTTGTATTATGCCGGAGTTGGATTATTCGAATTTCAATCAAGCTTCTATTCAAATTTTTTTTTAATAGCATACATAAAGTGGTTTTAATTACTTAATTCTTCTTTTCCCCAGCAACTTCAAGCGACTTATTTCAATGAAGTAAGGGGAACATTTGTATTGTTGTTCTATCAATTTTTTATTTTCTTGTCCATAGTTTTTCGGTGTTTATGTTTATTCCACATCACCGTAATTATATACAATATGTCCCTTTAAGTTGGAATCATATGGAAAACTTTTTTATTATTAATTTTCGGAAAAAAATGTATTCTTCATAAAAAGTTCTGCATTATCTAAAATCTATAATACAGTCATCAAATATCAAATTTTCCAGTCTTATACGAGATTTGTCAGAAAATATGAGTTTTACTAAGGAGTAAAGTACCTTTAAATTTGACAAAATCGAAAAATGTTACAAAAAAAAGTTGGATATGTCGAAGCATTAGTATGAGTAAAAATTAAATTTGTTTGTTTCTAACATTAATATGATGTTACTTTTATAACTTGTGTTTGAATGTTGAATATTAAATGCTTATTCACAATTAGTGAACCTCCGATGTGTAGAACGTGTAATGTAATAAATAGCATAAAACATATTCTTATTGTATGTCCAAAACACATTGTCGAGCGAGAGACAAATAATTTTCCAAACAAGTTGGAAGTCCTCCTAGGAAAAGACTGCCAATATCAACAAATCATAGACTATATAAAACTCATAAACTTATTATATAGGATCTAAGAATTGTATTATTGGGCGTGCATAAATTCGACGCTAAAATTTCACTCAATCTTTTAATCTTTTCCTCACTTTATGTACCTGCTTGTAGACCCTTAAATTCGACGCTAGGTACCTCTACTAATCCTTCTACCTGTATTATTTTGTTGTTGACCCAAAATGACACGGACAACTGACACAGATCAAAGTGTAACTATGTATAAAAATATCAGAAAATAAGAAATAGAAAACTAAAAAAAAACAAGAAGACCCAGGCCCAAACCCGGTTGATCAAAGTTTAACTATGTATAAAAATATCAGAAAATAAGAAATAGAAAACTAAAAAAAAGAAAACCCAGGCCCAAACCCGGTTGATAAAATATGAGCTTAATCCTTAAAGGACATAATCCTTCCGGCAGCGTCCAATTTAAGGGTGTCTCTTCTGGGCTACAGGTAGTTAGCGTCCAATTTGAGGCCGCCCGTATTATTATTGTATTGTCGCTAATAACCTTTTGGTGGATGCGACATGCTTCAAAATAAAAAAAAAATGAATATGCACTTATTACGCAAAATTATTAAAAAAACATATCGAATGATTTTGTTATAACTACTAAGTATCTACAAAACCATTATATAAAATAGATTATTATGAAACTAACTAACTAGATACTAAAGAAAATGATTACGTTATATTGGGTCCTTGTTAGACCACTGTCGTGCAACGAATCAATTCTAAGTACGCCCTGTAGCTGTGTTCAAATTTCGACCGGAACATGTGGTACATACCACCAAAAGATAGTGGTCATTCCACACCCAAATATTCAAAATATTTATGTGCATGCTATTATAATAAGTACAATTATAAAAAACGCAATCGGTAACTAATTGATTGAAATGTAACCAAATATGAATCACACTTTCAATGTTACCGGATATGATATTCTATCGATATCATTCCAACAAAGAACAAACGTTAAGAAATATTTTATATCTTTCTGCTCTATACCTACATATAGTACATGTGGCTAATTTTTTATAATTCTCAATTTTCAAATGATGATTTTCAATAGTTTTGGTATACCCAAGTAAGACAATAAGCATTGAAGTAGATTTAAAATCGACTTTTGTGTCACTCTTGAAGCTAATAGGCAATTGAAACCGTCTACTTAAGCTTCTACATGCAGCATTCATCATTCATTTCGTTTTACAGTGGGTCTTATTGTGGCGAAATATGGATAAACAACGAGAATATGCTTGATGCAGAGCTTTACGTGGCAAAAGTTCAGCTAAGGTGATGATGGAAAAAGTATAGTGCTTCTCTCGTCGAAAACATTTTTTGAAGCTCGTGAACATTACCAGCCTTGACTGGAAGACTGTTCTGTCGCTTCAAAAAATGTTACCTAGTCACTCGTGAAACAATATTATATTTTTCAATCAAATCGTGCAGCTGTATCAATGCGTTAGGAGATGATATCATTCGAATCCCTGTTTATCAGACTGAGATTTACTGTCATCGAAATTTTATGAAAATTTTATAGACGAAGCAGCAAGTTAAATATAAACCAGGTCACGTTTTACCATTTCGTATGGCTGGTTTTTGGTATACAGATAGTCAAATTGAATCAATCTCACATTGTTTAAGTCAATTGAAAATGTCATTTCAACGGTATTTTATGTTAGACCCACAAAAATAAGCTTTCTACGTAAAAAATTCTTGATTAGGTCATAAGGTCTATGGAATATTACGAAAACAAGTTTGAGAGGAGGGAGCTATTACTACTGGGTACAATGTAGAGTTCTGCCAGTGAATAATATTGCACTTTTTTAAATTTGAAAAAGTAAACCAAAAGGTATCATATGAGAGCCAAAAAAAATGCAGCAAGGGCTTGAAGATTACGCACTTGTGAAGAAAAATTATTCATAATTATCTACAAATTATTTAGAAATAACATTTTTGGAATTATATTTATGGCAAATAATGGACCATGAGCCCATGGGGAAAAAAGTGTCGCGATTTGAAACAGCAGCAAACCCATTCAGAATGATAGTTTATCATGCCACCATCAGTTCCAGCGTAAATTTTCTCTTGTGCAGAAAAGAAAACTGAACATTTTTTTTCCACCCCCTGAAAATGTGTTTAAACTGTACGCCGTTTTTGTTACATTTGATAGTAGAACCATAGGAGATCGATCGAGACTCTGTGTCGTTCAAAAGTAATAGTGAGGAAAATCTATGAAAATTTTTGAAAACCTGAAACCCTATGATTCTATTCCTATGATTCTACTATCAAATGTAACAAACAGCGTACAGTTTCATATCTCGGTTTTAGGGCGTGAAAAATGAGAGTTTTCAAAAAATTTCCTAGAATTTTCTCACGATTATTTTTGAACGACATAGAGTCTCATACGATCTTCTATGGTTCTACTATCAAATGTAACAAACGGCGTACAGTTTCATCCCATTTCTAGGGAGTGGAAAATAAAATGTTCAGTTTTCCACTGCGCTTTTCTGTACAAGAGAAAATGTATGCCATAGTGCTGCAGTTGATGGTGGCATTATAAACTATCGTTCTGAATGGGTTTGCTGCTGTTTCAAATCGCGACACTTTTTTCCCCATGGGCTCATAGTCTATAATAGCCTTGTAATTTTTCTAAGGAATGTCCAAGAGATTTTTTTCTTCCTTCCTATTTTTCAGTTAGTTCTATATTTCAATGACGATGAAATTTGAAATAGTTTTTGGGTAGGTACTTATCATGTGTTTGGTAATGGAGATAACGGACTCGGCTCATTTTGAAACTTTTGAAGAAATGACAGCGTCTAATTTAATTAAGTATCACATTAATTTCTAATTGATTAATTAATTATCGAGAATTTCAAGTAGCCGCGTAAAAGTATTTGATAATTATTTAACCATTTAACCACACCCATAAAATAAAACGTAAGAAGTTTTTTCAAGCCAACCTTCACTAAAATATAAAAATATCAATCATATAAGCTGCTAAATAGACTTTTTATTTTTTAACGTAATGAAATCAAATTATTATTCATTTTTATACTGAAGTCCAGGAGGTAGAGTGAATTTTTTTGGTATACTTATTTTCTCAGTCAATCATTTTCAATTAAAGTTTCACATAATCTATGTAGACCAATCAAATTTGACTTGACTTGAATTTTGAAAAATAAGTGAGATCAACACAAATAAGACTAAATTAATATGATTCATGAAAAAATTTGTACAAATTACAATCTGCAATAAATAAAATCTATACCTACACTCCTTTCGATGTAATAATTATTGGTATTTAACATTGTTGCTGACAAAAATTGGGAATAACTTTTACAGATAAGTAGGTTGGCAACAGCAGTTAAAATGGGAGGCACTGAACACGCGCCCATCGCTGCGCACAATTATTCTTTACTCTCTTTCAAGTAGTTTTTCTAATATTTTCCTATTTATTTTGATGCTAAAATACTGTCAGTTTACTCTGTAAAATTTAATGCACTTGAACAAAAAAAAGATAAATCCCATTGTCTCGAGTATCTAATTCATTAACTTAATGAGAACTTTATAATCTTTGGGAAACCTACCTAACTATTGTAAAAAAAAATCATATCATAAAATCATAAAAGCCAAAGCTAGAATACGTCGCTTATTTGGAACTGGTTCCCATGCTACAATTTTGAATTTACGGAAATTATGAAATTTGACCCAGAAAAAAATAAGATTAGCTTAAAATTGGTTGAAAAATATCAAAGTAATTGATTTAATTTAATTTTATTGGGATAGAACAAAACCTTTATTGCAATGCTTTACATCATTTATTTGATTGCTAAGTTATGATTAATTCACTAAATAAAAACTGAGACATTTAGTAACAATGTAAATTTTCTCATTGTCATTTGTACCATTAATGGTCTTATATTGCATTACTGAGTCTACATTTACTCAATAATATAATTGCTATCGTTTTTGCAATGGATAATTTGAAGTTCAGTTTCTTGGTTCCATAATAACACGTGTTTTTTCTGAAACTGCTACTGTCATTTGATTATATTATGTTTAACACGTCTCTCTGATTAAATAATTTCTAAATTGCCATAATAATTCCCAAATAATGAATAAATAGCTGTTAATAAATTGGGTTCACACAGGTCTAAACTTTTATCTAAAAAGAAACATGTAATAAAAGTAGAAAATTTGAAAATATTACAACTGAAAATCACGATTTCAGACAATATCCAATAATTCTATAACCAAAAATAACCAGATAAAAATGTGTTGAAATATTGTCGAGCTTTTACAATAAGGTAGAAGATTGCATTTTTTAATACCACACCAATTCCATGCTTTCCATAGTTACCTTATAATTTGACAGACATAAAACGTTAATTATTGGGTACAAGCATAAATTTTGCTATTGGTGGGAATTGACGCTTTATCAGGTCTCCTAACACCTTGTATGCCTATTTTTCCAAATAATATAAACTTTACTTTTAAAACAACTTTAAAAATCATAAAATTTGAAAGTCCGCCAAAACGCGCTTTACGTCATAAAGATGGCTGCCCCATGGTGTGACGTCATTTGTTTACGTTCTTATTCGTGTATCACGCTCTGAGTTCCTGTGACCTAATTTGTTTCTGAAAGCTTTAAAAATAGATAAAGCCGAAAAAAAAACTTTGTATTGCAAGTATTGCATTGTTCCAGTGTGTAAATCAGCGTCTATTAAAACTACAGACAAAATATTTGTTACTTTACCTGGTGGCGCAAGCAAAAATACACTTAAGAGAAGGGTATTACTTTTGTTTGTGAAGACCATTTTAATGTAAGAACCTACTTCTATGCTGGTAATTTTTATTCTTTAATATTTTGAGGTTATGTACCTATATGTCTAGGAATCAACCATCGAAATATGGTTGGTATATATTATATAAATAAAACATAGTTTAAATCGTACTTACGATAATGCTTTAACTCCTCTTATTTCTTCTGCATTAAAGCAGCTGTTTGACTTCATAAATTCAAGCAGCATAAATGAGTCTACTTTGGGCAAGTCATCAGTTTGTGCTTTTACAAAACCTTCGCTAGCCATATCTTTACTCACAAAATATGAAAAAATCGTCACTGAACACTGAACTAGTAAATAAAATATATTCTTCTAAAAGTTTTAAAATATTCTCGGAAATATCGAATGTTTATGTCCACTTTCCACTTTACGTTGACTTTTAGAAATAAGAAAAAGCACACACAAACATGTAATGGTCTCAAACAAACATATAAATGATATTTTCACGTCGATGAAGTAATTAATAGTTGATTGAAATACAATAGGTATAAACACAGAACTTCCAGACATATTGACATAAGTAAACACAAGAGATATGACATCACACGTATCATCGGTAGCGTTTGGAAATCCTCGGGTTGTGATCGGAAAGTGCATTGAAATTTGAATTTTATTTTAAAATTTGGGAGGGCTTTGAATGTAGACCTTCATATCCAGAACTGTATCTCTACACTGCTCCAGGTTTTGTGGATGACGGAAGGAGAAAATCATTAGGGAAGCCAAAAACATTAACTCTGTACGAGGTGGTCCAAGGGATGATGCAGCGCGTCAAGAAAAAATCGAAAATCTCTTGTCGATTCTTTGAATTTTGTTTTATGATAAGTATATTTAAAATATATATTATTATTTAAAAATGTAGTGGAAACATTTACTCATACAATATCCATAAAACTTATTAGCCTCTGAATTATTTCTTAAACTTTTTGACCATACGTTGGCAATGAGATGGTCATCGATGGAACCCAATAGAACGATTCATTAACTGGTAAGTAGTGTACTTGAAATTATAGACTGGTAAACTAAGCAGCAAGTGGAGTTCAAATGGCAAGTAAAAGAAAAGACCATGGGAAGTGAGAATTTATTGGAAAAAAAATTAAATAAATATTTATGGTAGCAATTAGTGTCATTTAAGAGAATGTTTTCTTTCATAACATTCTATTAATTATCGTTCACCTGCCACACTCAATAAATCACGGACAAAGACTTGTTTATGTTTTTATTATTAAAATTTTCCTTTTTGCTAAATCAATGTACGCTCCTCGTAAAAGTCTTGATTAGAATTAACACAAATTAATAAATCTCCCGGGCTATTCAATTAAATATTTGTGTAAATAACTCAATAAACACGCCTACTAATTATGTGACATCATCTAGTTCTATGAATAAATTTGCATAAAGAAAGTTGTAAAACAACATAACATGATTTTTTTGACGAAATATAAATTGGCTATTAATTATCATATTATTGTTTTCAGTGGGTTACCAAATCTTCAACTAAATATTTCAAGTTTTCTAAACTAGGCGTGCTTTGCAGATTGTATCAATTTTATAGAAACCTAAAAATATTATTATATCTTATATTTGGTAGTGGGGAACTGTGAAATTTATTGACAATTTTTACACTAGTTTTAGTTTCATCTGATTTGTAGACTAGTTATATAAACAGGCCACGTAACGGTTGAAAGAGACAAAATATTAATGTGATAATTAACATAAACAGAAATCATTAGTTAAACAAGATTTGTCCGACTAAAATTCTCATAAAAATAGCATGCCTCGTTAAAACTGTGATTTGCACATGAAATAATACCAGTTTGATCTGCTAGCAGCCGTAAAAAATTAAGTAACATATTACCTGAAGTTTTTTTAACCGTTAGCGATGTACCTACCGATTTTGAAAATTCTATTCGCGACATACGATTTATACAAGTACAAGGAAAATATGATAAAAACTACTTGACAGAGAGAGAGAGAAGAATAATTGTGCGCAGTCACCCAACTAGCAAAATGGAATTCTGGACTGGACTGAATTGTTGTATAACAGTCGAATAGCGTTGTTTTAAGAACTGTTTGTTTTTATTAAGCCATTTGTTGCGATAATTTTGTTTTTTAAAGAAAATTGTTATATTAAATGATTCTATAGTGACTTTTACAATATATGCTATAACGCATTATACGATCATTTCTTTTAAAATGATATAATACCTTATAAGCAAGTTTATACAATACCAAAAATATCATTTTATAAGACTTTTTTACCTATTGTATAAGACTTCTATAGTATACTATATAACTAACAGCTACATTATAAAATAGTTACTTAAGTTTGTCTTATTGAAGCTGTATAATGTTGAATAATAAATATTGTATAGCATTCAATTGCGTTGCATTATAAAACACTTTCTACTTGTATAATGCCTAAATATTCTTCGTTATAAAACAGTTATCGTATACCGTTCCATTTTACAATAAAATATTGTTCAAGGCATTTCTTTAGGATAAAATTGTTGTATAATAAATCGCCATGTTTGAATAAGCAATTTTTGTACCGCTACCGCCACCATTATGAGCAATTGAGTTGGAAACATGAAACTATATTGAAAAATGTGACTTTATCATTATTTAGAGAATTATATTGTGAAAGAATATCCATATAAAGTGATAAACTATTAAAATCATAAAAAAAAGTATTTTAAGATATTCCATTTTATTATTTTTTTTGAGTATCTACTTGAAACTTAACCAGAATTGAAGCGCGTAATTTTCATGCCAAATAAATACCTATAATCTATCAGTAAAATTTGCGGCGCATCAAAATTTGTGCTATTAAACATTAAACCATCCAAATGAAATTATAATTTTTACTATCGATGTCCGCCCAAGCGTCCCAAGTCGTTTTGATAAGTCTCCATTTTTACAAATGAAATGTATGATGCACGTTCAAATTGAATTTTGGTTCTGATATTCTTCACTAAAAAATGAAATACTCTTATAAACTGCTATATGACAAAATGTTTCCATTGTGCTCTAAATAACAGCATTATAAAAAAATATATTGCATTATACAACCATTTTGCGGGACCTTCATAGTGTCGCTTCAATCCCATTTTATAGAAGTGACTAGATTACACACTATTAAATCATTTTATAGTAGCTGTATAAATGATTATAAAACAGTCGATTAAGAGTTGTATAAATGTTAATTAAACAGTCATATAAGAGTTGTATAAACTTTTAATAGAACTGTTATACAACCAAACAGTTGTATAAAAAGGGGCCCTTTTTAGTTGTATAAGGATCATTTAATTGTTTTGTAGACCGTTATAAGAACTTTAGTATCCTATAAGATATATCTTGTAGCTGTTAATACAAACCTTATAGAATTTAAATTGCTACTTGGGCAGCGATGGGTGTGTGTTTAGTTCCAGCTACCGAAAACAGTTGGATGTGTGCTCAGTGCCACCATATTTTAACCGCTGTTGCCAGAAATGCAGATTAATTTGTACAAATGATATTTTCGTCTCGTTATCGTTAGCTTTTTTTCGAGCTTATGCACTATTAGGTAAAACTAAACACTCATCCGGCAACAACGTGCTTTACAGAGAGAATTCACACGTTGGTAGCGCATATCATTGTATTTGAAAATAAAACATTTACCATGGCTTCAATAACATACTTAACCTACGAAAAAGTGCAAATTATAAAAAGTGTTTTGGAGGTCATTCAACTGATGCACTGAGCACACGCCCAACTGTTTTTTTCGCAATCTGTATGTATGTTTATTTGGGTGATATTCACCTATTGTGCCCCCCCTCTTCTACTTAGTTCCTGAGGAAAAGCTCTGATTCTAGTAGCTCCTTTAGACCTATTTCCTCGAGGAATTAGGATGTCTGCAGATTTTAGTTTGGATAAATGTGTCCTGGACTCCACAGTAAGGTGACTATTGATTCTTGATTGAGTTTACCTAGGATTTCCCATGCTATTTTGGAACTTACTACTCTTGAAGTCAGAACTTATAATTTCCTTTCTATATTCTTTATAAAAATTAAACTACGCACTTTCATATGGCGTGAATTTCCGCTTGAAGTATACTCAATGCAAAAAGTAACGCTGCTCACAGAATTTGACAGTTAAAAGACAGAAATGAAAAGTATATGGAACTCGATTACCTATTGGGAGAAGGTAGAAATCAGAATTTATCCTGTTCGCGGCCACTTCCAACACTAGGAGCGCTTTCAGACGAGAAACTTTTTGGCCGGCTACTAGTGTCTGAAAAGAATTGCGCGGCTAAAAATACATTAATATAAATAGACCCATTCATATGTGTCTCGTGTGAATGCGTCTATTTATATTAATGTATTTTTAGCCGCGTGATTTTTTTCAGACACTAGTAGCTGGCCACAAAGTGTTTCGTCTGAAAGCGCTCTCAGAGCGCTACTAGTGTCTGAAAAGAATCGCGCGCTAAAAATACATATTATACCTTATCTGTGTTTCGTGTTAATGCGTCTATTTATATTAATGTATTTTTAGCCGCCGAGATTCTTTTCAGACACTAGTAGCCGGTGTTTCGGTAGCGTTCCAGCTACCGTTGTCAAGATTAACTAGTAATAAAATAATTTTTGGTCCCTATCTGACACAACGAAAAAAATATGACAACTAGACAATCAATAATATTTTGAAGTTTAAGACTACAGAACTTTTTTGTCAAATTTTATTAAGGTCCATTCATAGTAGATCACACCTCTGGTAAAATGTGAAATAAACGTCGAAATAAAAAATAAAAAACATTATTGTGGTTTGATTCCTAAAAAATAAGAGAAAAAAAAAAAGAATAAGTAATGCCACAAGGAACTTACAGAAAATATTAACAATTATGGTTGAGAATAACATCAGTTTCAAGTTGAATAAATTGTTATGAAATGGGTCGTATTATATCAATAGGAAAATCATAAACTACTCAAATTATACGGACACCCGTGGATGTGAATAACTACTTTAAATTACATGGCTGATGAACATAATGACTATCACTATAGACAAACATTGAAACAGTTTTTGTACTTTTCAATGTTGATTATTTTACGCTTTAGAAATTATAATAATCATGCGGTATGCTTAACACAATCTGTTAATATCTTATGGCGTGCCGTTTTGGTATTTAATAACATCGTTTTAAAAGAGGAAAAAAATAGATATATATCTCTTCTTTCAATACACGTATTTCCATTATGAAAAACATAATAGAAATCACCGATTTAAAATTATTTGAAACATAATAGTAATTCAAGAATTATAATTATTAAAAACATAATAGAAAATTCAATTTACATTATGTATTGAGGTTGCCTATTCTGCAGTAATGCAGTTACTATCCGATTTCAGGTACTTGCAACAGATTAGTATAGGCAACCTCAATACATATGGAAATTGAATTTCTATTATGTTTTTCATAATTTTAATTCATGAATTTTTATTATGTATATCATAATTTTAAATCGGCAATTTATATTAATTTTAATTCATTAACAGAATAATTAGGGAATAAACATTTTTGAAAGAGGAAATATTGTTGTTTTTGTTTTTAAAACGATGTTATTAAATACCAAAACGGCACGCCATAATATCTCATTCGCTTTTAACCAATTACCCTATACAAATCAAAATTGTCATTTGGTAAAACAAATAATTTATCTAGGCTAGTGCTTTTTTATTGTCAAAATCCAATTTACTTGAATTGTAACAATGACAATATATTTCAGTTACAAATGACTTGCTAAATCAGATTGTTCACTGTCTGGTACCTGCTACAGTATTATCAATTCTTATGAAAACAAATATTAGTTAAAATACCATAAAATTAAATAAAAAATTTCAAGGATATTTTTTGCAATTATAATGTAATAATGATTATTGTTTAGCCTGATATCCGGCCTGGACCTTCTACAAGATCAAAAACTTTGAATTTATTTTATTTCTTGATACAAATCCATTAATCAATTTGAAAGATATTGAAGTGTTAAATTTAGGTGATTTTAAATAATTTCCTAGTACAAAAAAACTGAATGGAAAAAATAAGTATTTAATATTTCCTGGTTCCAATTGATTCCAGTGTTATGATTGATGTGCGTGAAATTATTTCTTTCAAGCAATGGATAAAACATGACCAGCAATGTTGTATAAATGCCTTTTCTGCCGTTTCCCCCTGAGAAGTTGTGAGCTATCCTTTGTTCTAGCCCTACAATTTCATCTCCTACACCTACCATACCAAGCTGCCTTTATTTCAATTTTCCCTACCTAGTATAGTTAGTTGCAAAAACAACCTTCCGACCTGACAACCGATGCTGTAAATAAACAAAAAAGATCGATCGCGCAAATAGTACATTGTTTACCGGGTAGGAAAAGCTTAACATTCCTGGACGACTGTGAAGATTGCTAAGTCGAGGCGCAAGCCGAGACTTAGCAACACAGAGTCCAGGAATGTGGCTTTTCCTACGAGGTAAACATACTATTTTTCCGCAAATCGTTTAAAATTCGACAGATATTGATTGATTAAAAAAAAAACGCGATAATTTTATTCCCAAATAAATGGTGCTTTGAAATTCCTAATAAAATTACTTGGGTTACTATGGAAACGTATTGAGGTTGAATTGTCAAACTTGACGCTTATAAATTTAATTGCTGGTGTTCTCGAAAGTAAAATGATAAGTGATGATGAAATTTCCATTCCTGGGACTCCTCCAGAGCTGGTTGAGGCAGTGAATACTGCTTCATTAGAATTATTGCCAAAGAAATCAAGAGAAAAGTACGAAAATGCATACAGACGTTTTATGGATTATCGCATGAGTAAAAATACGAGTTCTTTCTCAGAAAATGTTGTAATGGCATACTTCCTAGACCTTTGTTTAAAGATGAAATCTTCAACATTATGGGCCAATTATTCAATGCTGAAGTCAACCCTTGCACTTAAACACAATGTAGATATATCTACATACTCAAAACTTCGTTCTTTATTGAAACGGCAAGCTCAAGGTTATAGGGCAAAGAAATCTAAGATTTTAACGAAGGAAGAAATTGAAAAATTTATCCAGGAAGCTCCAGATAAAGAAAATTTAATGATTGAGGTAATTTACAACGTTTTAATTTCCATTTAGATTATAGCTTTATTTATTTTTTAGGTGGCTGTAATATTTGGTATTTCTGGGGCCTGTAGAATGGATGAGTTAGTCCGAATGACTGTACACGATATAGAAGACTTAGAATCTAAGCTTTTAATCAGCATACCTGATTCGAAAACCAACAAACCAAGATCATTTGTAATTAATCAGATCTACTTGAATGTTTATCGAAAGTATGTTTCGTTTAGACCAGAAAATATGAACAGTGACCGATTTTTCTTTAAATATCAAAGCGGAAAGGGTTGTAGACAAGTGGTAGGAATTCATCAATTTAGAAAAATGCCCAAAATAGTTGCTACTTATTTGAACTTGGTAAATTCGACAGAATATACTGGTCACTGCTTTCGTCGGTCTTCTGCAACAATATTGGTTGACTCTGGTGCCGACATAACTAGTTTAAAGAGGCATGGCGGATGGAAGTCATCAAACGTTGCTGAAGGATATATCGAAGAATCGCTTAACAATAAGGTTGAGGTGGCAAATAAAATTTTCACAGTACAAAATATTCAACAAAATGACCCTACCACCCTGCATGTTGTCCAAAATGTTTCTCATAGTTCTAAGAGTGTTCCTCCAATGTTCAATAATTGTACTAACTGTCAAATTACTGTAAATATAACAAATTGATCTTAAAAATGTATTCAGCAATGACTTGATGTTTTCAAAATATAAATTAATTCCTTATAAGCAATGTGTTTTCATTCATTTATGTAGAACACTAACAACTGTACGGAAATATCATTTCCTTACAGTAAGGAAGTCCTGACTTTTTCTTCAAGAAATTTTGACAGGAATGTCAAAATTTCCTAGCGATTTGCGGAAAAAATTATTATTTCAATACGATCGCGCAAAAAATTGTATAAGCATTTCGAACGTTAAGGGTAATACCGGTATTCAGCAAAATTTACCACCGGTAAACAACCCTTACCGTTCTTGATACTTAATATACTATTGTTTTACATTTCATCAGGAATGGGATCCACTGTGAATGTACCTTGAAAATTTGGGAACATTTTTTTAAACTTCTAAATATTATTGTTTGTCTAGGTGTCGAATTTTTTCGTTAGCCCTTAGTAGGGACCAGAATTTTATAAAAATTATCCTTGATTACGTCGAATGAATTAGATTGTGTTTCAATTTCCTGAAATAATTAACAAAAAGGATGATGAATACACCACAAAGAACATACAGAAGATATTCAGGTTTCCTACTGTATATTCAATATAGTTGATTAAAGTAACAGTATATACGCTACTGACCAAGAACAATATCTGCAGTCAGTCAAAAAAACACAGCATGGTAGCCAGTTTATACCGTTTGCGTTTGATTGGAAAAATTAGAAGAGGATAATGAATTGTAAACGTATATCAAAAGAAGCATGTTTTTAGAAATGTATAAAATGCACTTTCACAGATAGATAATTCAATAATGGCTGTGGGAAACTATTAACATTTTCGGTGATTGTTTGATTAATAAATATATAATTTACAAGTTCAAAATTTTTTCAACGATAATATTTCGGTCGGTAACTGCTCCAGCTTCACTTTTGTGGGTCAAAAAGAAATCAATCAATTTACCGTGAATCTCAAATTACAACAACCAGAATAATTTCTAAAGATGACTCATTATTGAATTATTCGTGACATTAATTTCATGTCATTGCATAAAATTCGTTTGGTAACTCAATTTTCATGTGACTAATTTTTACGGTGTTTCCAATAAAGTGAATATTCATTGTGAATTGTACCTCTGGTATTAATATTCTTGAAAAAATTCAATGTGCAAAGATATTTGGTCACTCCAACGAATGAGTTGCGTTCGGAATCAATTTCACAGTTCTAGTAATTTAAATAAAAAAAATCACCTTTACCTTTATTTAAATTTGTATTTTGTCATCACTGCTTATAATAATGGAAGTTTCAAGTGACAATGATGAAAATAATGAAGAACTTTTGAACGATATTTTAGGAATTCGTTGCATGAAAAGTTTTCTTGAATTCCAAAAATGCAGTAGGTAATTTTCTTCAAAAGTCTTTTTTGTCGTATGTTTTATTCTGAATACATTGTATTTAGTACTTTTTCTATTTTGTGATAATACGCTCCACGTGGCTGTTGTTATCATCATAGATAATAAAAAAATGTATATAATTGCACCGGTTGAAAATACCTGTCCAGAATTTCTTATTGACAAAACATAATGGTTAGGTTAATTACATTTAAGCGCTAAAAAAATATTTTAATTGACTTTTTTTATCATAATATTACTTTAGTTAAATAGTAAGCATCAGTTTAAACTTGTTATTGCCTAACGTAGAGAAATTATGCTATTAAAAAATAATCTATGGCGTAATAATCATGTGTCGAAATTACAAAAGTGACAAATAATACCTAATTTTCTAGTTGTTACAAAAATTTAACATGCTTTGGCAAAATTTCGTTAATTTTATCTTTTATCGTTAAGATCTCGTTAAAATGGGGTTAAAATATTGCTTCATCAATTTCTACCATTAATATACAGTAGAAAAAATTGACCTGTACCCTGACGTCACTAACAATGAACAGTAGTAAACCCAAAGTTTATACAGTGATGGGCAAATGTGTGGAACCAAGTAAATATCTCTGGAATTATTAGAGATATCAAAATGAAATTTGGAAGGTGGATAAAACAGTAGATTGTCTATTTGTTTTCATATTTTTTAACAAGTTTGAACTTCCGGTTTCACCGGAAGTAATGTCGATTTTAAAATTTGCAATGGAACACCCTGTATATTATTTTAGTTTCTGATGAAACATTTTATTACGAATACAAAAATATCGGGTTCGATATTTTTCATTTCAATACCTACCGAGATATTAACAGAAAAGTAACTAAGGAAAGGAAAAATCTAATAACCATTGAAGAAATAATCATAATTATTAACTGAAACTAAGTGATTTTCAAAACATTGAAACTCAACTAAACTAAAATTAATGTATTAGATATTCAAACTGAGCACCGTTTACTTCTTGAAGTTCAAAATTGTTAAAAAATATGAAAACAAATAGGCAATCTACTGTATTATCCACCTTCCAAATTTCATTTTGATATCTCTAATAATTCCAGAGATATTTACTTGGTTCCACACATTTGCCCATCACTGTATACCTCATTCTTTTCCACTGACAGTAAAAACGCATCATGCAATATAGGTACACTTGTCTTTCAAGCAATGACATATGTTCTTTTGTAACTCTAACTAATTAATATTTTTAGCTTAACCTCACTTCTTAGACGGTGGCTGAACAAGATAAACAAGCAGTGAACGCACACCACAAAGTAACAGTAGCCATTTTTGACTAATTGATTCATTTCGCGAGGTTAGTGGGTATGACGTCAGGGTGAAGGACAATTTTTTCTACTGTATCTTAACTCATTTTGTTTTAAGTATGTGGATATTCTTTTTCACAAGTTAAAAAGAAAGAATATTGTTTTGTATTGTTGAGATGGATAGTGACGGCATTGTAAACTCAACGAACACATTGCCAAGAAGATGGAGAATCCTTAACACACATTTTGTGCTACTGCAAAGTCCTGCAAAGGTCAGTGGAATAGGCTGATTAGCACTTCATCAAATCTAATATAGTTGGAACTTATTATTGAAGTAATATCTTGTGAACGTTGCCCCAGGCATATGTCAACGAAAGAGCACTTCATCCACCACATTGGATGAGGTGATACAAAGAAATGACTTCAACAAAATACAATCCAACGAAAATATTTTTTTAAGCAAAGTTAGAGTTACAGCCGATCGCATGAATTACTCTGTATATTATATTAAAATCTGGGTTATAAAGTTACTGAGTTTAGAATTTTCTCTTATTCAAAAATTTAGTTGACAATTCTCATTATTTACCAAAGCCTTGCAACAAGATAATGAATCATTGGATAGGTTCAGGTTCCTCCAACAAATACAAAATATTCTCCATCTATCTTCTCGCAACATTTTCTTTTTTGCCACAAGTGTGTCTGAATACTGAGATGATACTGTTTACGCTTCTGACGGGGCATTGTAGTCTAAGCATTTTGATGGTTCTTTCTTTTTTATTCCACAAAACCCACACTCCTTTCCACACAGTGTTTCGTCAGAACACTTTAATGTAGTTTTACTCTGCAAAGGCATTAATTTTTTCTCACCCTGTCTAAATCCCACTAAATCTTCCCAATATTCTCCTCTTTTCATGTCAGCTTCTGCTACTAAATAGGAAAAGTGTTTCTCCTGGAGATCTGTATGCCATCTTACAAGCGCACTATACCACCAATCCAATAGCTCGTCCGATCAAGATTGAATTATCCCATCTACAATACGATCAAGAACTACGATATTGGTTTCTTCAGATACAAGAATCCATGGGAATGAAGAAGCAGATCATATTGCACTACAAGCGAAATTCAAAGTGCCTAATGTCTAATGCCTAAAGTCGTACTTTAGAATTGAAATTGGAAGCAAGCAAGAAAAATTACATCACAGGCGATCTAGAAGTAATATTTGGACAGGTATCTGTCAGGCAACGAATCTGTAAAATTTGAGAAATACTCATTATTCCATTACAATTGTTGCTTTCGTTTATTTGGGCTTCAAGCACTTGTGCGTGACGCCTCAGTCGTCACGACTTTTAAGCAAAACGATCACGATTTTTTAAGATCCTCAAAACCACTTGTCATGTGTCAATGCCAATGAATTAGCTGTGTTGTTAGAAGAACAGTATTTAATGCTTTTTATAATATAATTTTGCATATTTAGATATTTTCAGTGAGGTTTAAATCGTAATCGGCACAATCTTAACCTTTAAATAAACGGCAAGCCGGACAAACGTCAAATATTTGATGTCCGTGGCTTTGAAGCTCATACTTTTCGGTATGTGCTCAAGGGGAAGATAAGACTAGGCGTCACGCCCGGTAATAAACGAACGAAAGTCACTACGAGCTGCTACCAGCAGCCAAAAGTAAATAATCGAAAACTCCTAATGTCCCTAAATGCCTAAATGGTCGATGCGACGTATTTATAGATAAAAAAATAGAAATGCATCAACTTATTAATGAGGTAGTTAATTATGATGATATTTATAGTAGTTGATAGACGATTATATTGACATATTTAAGTGGATAATATCAATAGAAACGTACAAATAAAATTAAATTATATGCAAAAAAATTTAATTCTAATTAGGCAAAATATATAAAAGAAACATTATTTCGACAAATGAAGAGCTACGCGGTATAACACCGGTTTGATGTAGGTACATAATAATTATACTTTTAATTATTTATAATTACTTATGATTAATTGAAATTGTGAGAATTTCCAGAGATATAAATAACAATATTCTTGAAACTGTATCAGTAACAAAGGAAACAAACTTTCTTCATAAAAATGTTCCGATTTCTTTTACAATAAATTTCTCTTCCAATATAAAGAACAATTTAAGAAAATCAGTCTATTTTGAATAAGTTTCCATATGTTAATTTTAGTACGATTATTTTAATGAAGAAAGAATTCCTCAAAAAACTAAAATATTCAACAATACAGGCTGTTTGACGAAGAGCTTACACTATATATCTACTATCCACCATCACAAGATTTCTATAGAAATTGGCATAGATGGAGAAGGAATTTATGGAAAATATTTTCACATACATGGCACTTCCGGTTATAACGATACTGAACGACAAATTTGTTATTTTAAATGTAGCACTCTGTACATTATTAACTTTTCGGATTTTACATTGAATATTAATGTCACTTTGTGTAGTATCTACAATTTATACTTATCGAGATATTAATATTTTCAAGAAAAAATACACAGTTGCATATCTTCATTCTGAAAATTCTGTGTGAACATCCTCAAGACCAAAAAAGGTAGAACGTGTCGCGGGACACACGGTAGGAACTTTAGTTCCTTTTAAGCAAAAATTATCTAATACATCTGATGTTATAGATAAACAATTTTCATATTCCTCGGTGGTCGAGTAGTAAGCAAACCAGACTCTCACGCGGTAGACCCGGGTTTGATTCCCCGCGAAGAAGTTTTTTTTATTGTTAATTTTATTTTTAAATAATTATTCTGCTTGATATTAATAACGACAACAGGTAGACGTTTGAAATATTTAGCAGAATATTAATTATTATAGATGATGGTACGGTAGCCTTCATGAGGGAGTCCGTCTGGCAACATCTACTTATAACAGCATCGTATATTTAAAAAGGGAAACCGTAGCATTATACAAATTGTGCATTCAAGAACTGTTCGTTTACCAAAAAAAAATTAGTGGAAACATAAAATTGAATTGTTAAATTATCAATTTGAAGTTACATTACAGTTTATAGAAATTTTTATTTTCTAGATTTTTTCTTGTGGGTCGTAGAAAAAATATGCTGTTCGACTCGTGGGGATTGTCCATATCGCACTTGAACGCGTCACAACTTTAATTTTAATATAATGTAGATTTTAACAAATTAAATTGTTTCATTTCGTCATTTATTTAATTCGATATCTATTAATACAAATAGTATTTTCCTCGTATTTCCCTTTGAAAGTGTTCGTTTTTAAATATTATGCCTAAAAAATACAAAAACATCTGAAGCAGAGAAGAAAGAAATAAATATTAGTTTTATTAAATGTTTTTCGTAACGGTGACACTATTTTTTGAAATCGTTTGTAAATTACCACTATTTCGTTACTAAGAACAGGACGCTTTCTCCTACAAACATCTAAATTCGGGCTTGTTACTTTTATTCAAGTTCATTTTTTGATTACTTTTATTTAATTTTAACTCTAATTAAACAGCTTTCTAAACTAGTGTTTCCAAATTTATGTCCACGCTACGTTTTCCGGTTGAATTCTCTCGATTTTATGTTAAATTGATTTATTACAAGAATAATGTGATCAAGAAGTTGATAAATTGTTTGCACTATTGGTAGGAGACTGTTATTTAAATTTATTCGAAAATAAATCACTACTTTTCAAAAAACATTTTATATAGGTACCTATAGAAACTACAAATAGATAGTTGTTATATGCCTACGATTCTTCATTTCTCGCAGTCAGACCTCTAAACCAATAGCCAACTGGCACACTGGACGAGTCATGTCTATAAATTTGGATCAAGTAAAAAATCAAACCAACGTTACCTTATTGAAACTGTCACACGGTTAGATCGATCGCTGTCACGTCCAGTCGAGATGCTCAATTTCCATACTTCTTCTAATTTTACTAGACACTCGTAACAGATTCATAGTAATAATTTGTTTGCGAACTTCTAACCTCGGTTTTTTATTCATATAATTATTTCTTATGCGATAAAATACAGTGTATTAGTTCAGAAAAATAAGAAAATACTGCAGTTGAATGTCAAATTTGAAAATTGTGATGTGAGTATTTCAAGTCCCACTTGATTCGATACTACACGACTCAATAACAATTGATTAGTGTGCCCACTGCCTTACGCTACCAAGACATGCTGATTATACCCAAATTTACTACAGTTTTCCTCCTCAGCATGTGAATAATGCTTGTAGCATAATAAACCAACAAATACATAAATTTGTTAACTAAACTTCTCGGCATTGCTTATTAATAAATTGCTCCAAAACTATTCAATATATACGGTTCTACGTATACAATTGTGACAATTTAACATGTCAACGTCATTAACAATAATAATGAACTGTTATAGTTATTTGCGTATCGGTCTTGCGTCGTTCAAGACTTTTCGTAATCCCGCTGAAAGATTTCATTTGATTCCGAGGAAAGAACAAAGAACAAACCATCTACTTCCCAATTCTACAGAAAAATCCCAACATGACATATCTCGATTAAATACCGTTAAATCAAAATAACAGTATGGGATTACGAAATAGTAATTTACGTGATTTAAGTCAAGTATTACAGTACGAATGATATGTATAAGGACGAGACGACGTCATGAATAATATTATATGCTTGTTGCATAATATACTAATTATCAATGGTTACATTTTGACAGGAACTAAGAGAACTCTTTTCAGGAAATATAGCTGAGCTTCTAATATATCTAAATACCTCACTCCCCGAACAGAAATACAATTAAACATAAACAATTAACACTTCTATAATCTCCCAAGGTTTTGGTTAGGAACTCCTGCGACACCTTTTATAGCAGCAGACATAAATATATACTTTGTTTTGGTGTCTCCATTGATTATTTTCAACATCATTCATATAAAATTTAAATATGTTTATGATGTATACTAAGTTTGGATGCATTTTATGAAATTCAAATAAAAGGTAAGATTATCAGAATTATCTTTATAATTATAATGAACACTTGAAAAATATAGTAATATCAAATGAAGGGAAAGCCGAAAATTTTCATTTCGGATTAGGAAAAAACATAATGAGTATCAACTAAATTATGATATTATTGTAGCCATAATAATTGAAAAGTTATATGCCACCAAAAATTTTGAAAATATTATAATTATTGAAGTTCAATTCTCTGGAAGCAGATAATATTTTGAAATAATGTAGAATAATGTTTACTTTTTCATTGGTTTGGTAGATATCACAATATTTTGGAAATAACAGTTAATAACGTCGTTGCCAAAGCTTTGTGTTTTTTTTCTATACTAGCTCAGCAGATAACGATTTTACGTTTGGGCAATCTTTTTATAATAGAGTAATAGCTGGAATAATTATCTTTTTTAACGACAATTTTATAGAATACTTAACGAATAGTTTTTAAAAATTAATTCAAACAAACCGAACAAGAAATTTTTGTTGAAAATCTGATATAATCTCAGCTGTTAAAACTATTATTATTCAATAGTAAATCTTTTCTATCAAACTCTCCTCGTCAATCTAGCAGAAAATTCAATGAGTACTTATTTTTTCCTTGCAAAGCCTTCACATTATGTGAAGTATTTGAAATTTCAAAATCTTTGAAAAATGTGTTACTAGCATGAACAATTTTTCACTTATAATAACACAGGGGGTTTGTATTTTATCAGGTAAATTACATTGTTACTCCGATATCGACACATAATTGTCAGAATGACAAAAGATATATTTTATGTGATAAATATCTATCTTATTTTGGCTATACCAAATACTGATCTATCTTGTGGTTGACTTAATATATATTTTTGCACGATCGATCTTTTTTGTTTATTTACAGCATCGGTTGTCAGGTCGGTAGGTTGTGTTTACTGGTTTCTAAGTCTAGCACGTCGGTAAATGATTTACTTACCGTTCAGACGTCGGTAAGTAAATTACTTACCGAAGTCTTAGCCCTACACACATTTAAGTGGTCCTAAAGAATATATTACTTCTTTAATTACACAAAAGGAACAAAAAAATAAGATTTATATTTTTTTAATGAACAGAATCGAACAGAACAATATAAAAAGTAATAAATAGGATGAAAACAATTTCACCAAAATGCAAATTATATATTAAACTGATCGAGAAGTATACATGTCACTTTTGACATTTGGTTTATTTCGAAGAAATTTAAATTATTTTATTCAAAAGTCGAATATTTCAATACGATCGCGCAAAAAATGGTATAAGCATTTCGAACGTTAAGGGTAATACCGGTCTCCAGCAAAATTGTAGGCTTCGCTACGCTCAGCCTCCAAATATTGCTGTCGACCGGTAAACAACCCTTACCGTTCTTGATACTTAATATACTATATGAATATATGAATAGAAAAAAGGAGAAGATACGATATATGTAGTACTTTTAGCTCTATTGTTAGGTTTTGATGAATCTTTGGTGTCAACTATATATTTTGCGTGATGGAATGTATCTGGCTGTCTTAATCTTTATGCCCGCAAATGTTCATTGTTTCCAATTTTAAAATTACGACTAGTTTGACCAGTATAGACAGCAAAAATATAAAAAACATTATTTTGGTTTCATTTCCAAAAAAATAAGAGAAAAAAGAAGTAAGTAATGCCACAAGGAACATACAGAAGATATCTAGACATGTTAGTTCATATCCCAAATTTTTTTAATGGGGATATTTTTGTTTTTACATTTAACAATTTTTTATTGCTTTTTGTTTAAAAAAAATTGTTGCTTCGAAATATTGTTAAAAATATTACTAAAATTATGTTATGGAGTTTTGTATTTCTTTAGTTTTTTATTCTATTTGTTTCCACATCAAACTCGATGATGAAAACGGCTTCCATTTAAAATAATTAAGCTTAAACGTGTCTTGTACTGGTCCAATGTATCTAATTGTCGTTCACTACCTGGAAAACAAGCTAATATGTCATCTACATGCCCATGCCAAAATAAGATATTTTTTCTACGACAACCTCGATAAATGTTCATTTTATAACCGTAACTTCAATCATAAACAAGCACATTTTGTATAGAATTTCATTTTTGCATCGGCTGCTAGGCAAGTTTCTAAGCAACAAATGCGAAATGGAATATTTCGTGTTAGATTTAGGTTCACTCTAAAATCACAACGACTACGGCTTGTCAAATTATGACGTCCAGCGACAAATTGATGAAATGTCAAAGTTTTAGTAGGTAACGAGCTATTTCATAGTTATAGATAAACGTGAACGATATGTTGTCATAGAAAAAGTATAGTATGCAATTCGCAACCAAATGACCATTTTGCACTCTCATGAATTGCAGCACTTGCCTTCGGCTCGTGCTGGAAATTTCATACTCGTGCAAAATGGGCATCATTTTGTGCTCATTGCATAATATACTATTTTGAAATATTAGGTAGGTACATTAAAATATTTTTATTTCTAAGCTGTTTATAAAAATGTTAGCCAAACTTGGTGATATATAGGGCTTCCCATTGGTAACCCTCCATTTAGAATATATACCTTATCGTCAAAAGTAAAATAACTCTGATAAATATCCCCATAGGGCTAATAATATTTGGTCTAGCCAAAATATTTAACATCTCATAGGTATTACATGAAAAAATGAAATATCGAAATAATTATTTAGAATTTTCAATAATTTTTTCATTAAATAGTGGAATTCATTGAGAACAGTTAGTTTCATTTATAAGAATAAATTCCACAAAGCAAACTAAAGTACTCTAATAATCTAACAATTGGAAAGTATTGTGCATATACTATCGTTTTAATAATTTTGTACCTAAGTGCTCACGTGTATATAAATGATTTGTCACTCTGTAACACAATTTTCCTTTCACTTATTTATAAATTAAATCTCCACGATAACTTAACTGGTTCAGAACCAATGACGGACGAATCGTGAAATTAATCCGACAAGGACGGTAAATTGTAACTGCGACAGTGTGACAAAGAGCTCTTAGGAAACGGTAACCGATTTATGATTTTTTCATATTACCATCGCGTATGATACCCTGCATCCTTGTGCATGGTATGAAAAACTAAGATTCAGAAAGTTAAATATACAAATAAAAATTTGGTATCCAACTTTCTTATAAATATTTCTTTATTTTTATTTTTATTTAAATTTTATTAATATTTTTGTTAAAATTTAATCGAAGTACACTTACCTTTATTGCTTCCAACCCTTACAGCCTCGCTTACCACAGAAAAAACAATCAGTGCCAAGAAAATACTAAATCCACCATTCATCTTGAACAGTTTTAAAGTCACTTTCGAAGTGACTCGCGCGCGTATATCGGTCTGTAACACACTACCCTATATTTACACGGTGCAGCGACTGGCAGTTTTTTACAATTTCTGTCTTTTTAAAACCTTGCGTTCCTCCACTTCAATGTGTCAGCGCCTTCTGGTACTTGTAGTGGGATTTAGTGCGGTCGGAAAGCCGCAAGGTTAGCAGTTTGTCTAAGAATATTACTTTTAAGTGGAGTGATTGTCTTTATTTAACTTATATATTAACCACTGATATAATATATATATCAAAGTATATCAAATATTGTATACCCTGTAATTAAACTATACCAGTATGTCAAAACTTTTTAATTTCACAGTTTAATAGATTATGTTCTTATATATACAGATAATTTTATGAAAAACTGAAAAAATAGACCTTAAAGTTATATCAATTACTAAACTATACTTAATGATTTCACCTTAATTGCATCATTATACATTGGGATGAAATTAGATGATTTAAATAACGGATATTTGATTTCTAACACAGCAAAATTAATGAACTGCCCAGTGCTGTTATATAAAACAGAAATCAACGTATTATCATTATTGACAAACATTTTTAATAAAAAAAACATTGTTTTATGTAATTAAAACGGCACTGTAGCAGAATAGCGCCAGTCAAAATAGCGCTAGGTTAAAACAGCACTGGACAAAATAGCGCCGCACAAAAATACCGCAGAACAAAAACAGCGGCGGACTAAATAACGCCGGCTTAAATATCCTCACCAAATTAACTATTAAGGGGAATCTATCGGCAGCGATTTGACAAAATATCGAAGTATTTTTGGCAAAGAATTTTGAGGTAATGGATGTATTGAAAATTAAGGAAAAAATATATCATGTAGATTAATGTTGAACTTAGAGTTCTCATCGAATAAAAACTTTGAAATGCTAATCAAATTTTGTTGAAAAAATACGAATCATGAGGTAATTACACATATTAAGCAAAGTTTGAGCCCTTGTAAAGAATTAAATATGGATTAAATGGAAAAACTAATTGATAAGAAGTCTAATTTGAAGCTTTATAAATACTATATAAAAATTTCAGAATCCTCAAATTACTTAGGACCGTACAATTCTTTATTGAAATTCGGTTGCTACCACTAAAATATCGGATAAAAATCCATCTCTCGCTTTTCTATCCTTCTATGACTGACATTGTCTCTCTGCTTCGGTAGTCGCGTGCCGTTCCATTGTTGATACAACGCTCGCCGGTCTCGGCGGTCTCCCAGTTCAGTACTGGCGAAGCTTATAGAGTAGTACGTGGACCAAAATCCGCTTGGACCGCTTGGCTACCTACATGTTGCGGAGCTTTCATATTTTTAATAAAATTTTCGTTATGTGAACTTAAACGTGAGGACGTAGAGAAACAAAAAAATATACAAAGGATAATTGTGCAAGGTCGAATTTGGTAGATGACCCTTTAATTAATATATGGGAAACTATAGTAATTAGCTTTTTATAGTGTGAATGTAAATGATAATATAATGAGTTGTAATAATGGTGAAGCCGATTCTTATGCTTCTTTGCAAACCATTTAATACCCTTATTAACAGTCGGTATTCCAAGATCCTTGTAAATATATGCATATTTTGCATACGTTAAGCATGGCACGTAATATGTGTTTTTATCTGAATCCAAATTCACAATCCGGATTTTTTCCATTATTGGCTTCTTCAGTCTTTACAAACCAGTAAGCAGTATTTGGACGAGACGCTTGACCCAATCCGATGTTGGCTAGCGTTGACCAAAGCAACTCAATTGTTGGTATAATGTAATTTGGACTTGGCCCACAACTAATTAGACAAATTATAAACAATATAATATACTTTTTTCCACTACTAGATACTAGATGTGATGTTGACAATTTTTGCTTCTTCTAGTCAACTGAGAAGTTAAATTTCTCATTAAGTGGTTAATAATTTTTCCTATTTTCAACCTAGGTCAATAATGAACAAATATTTTAAAAATTTAGGGATAGTAGTTCAACAAAAACTTGTGCAACATAATTTTGTATACCCAGGAGATTGTCTGTAACATATTTGCTTCTTGAAATTACCTATCAAGATAAAATTATTTGAATAAAAATACCATTAAGGTGATATCAGACGGTTCACTCGAGTGAATATTCATTATTCTTTCATTCCATGTTCACACGACTTAGTATGAATGACAAAGAAAAGAACATTCATATGTTCCTCTTCAAAATATGTCGTCGGGTGATGAAGTGCGTCTCGGAATCAGTTTAATCCGAGGGAACGTTCTCTTTGTGTGCAGACGGTTCATTTTTCGTTCATTCTGAAGGAGTGAATGATACCGAATGAAAAAATCTAACATCGTTGGATCGGTTCATTAATGAATTCATTCAGCACTCTTGTGGAATTTTGAGTTCAGATGTATCATTTCGAGTGAAAGATGCCGAGTGAAAGACAAAAATGAACGAAAAGTGAACCGTCTGATAGCACCTTTAGATCAAAATTCGCGCTCAACCAAAAATGACTGATGACATAACGAGTACGTTCATAATATATCGAAAACGAGGCTTATAGTGGTGCGTTTGTTAATTATTTTTATTTTTTGTCTTAAATTTAGCTATTAGTGGAAAAATTGTATATACACCATGGTGGTGAAGACATTTACAAGCCTGGCACCTTCTTGATAATAATAATGTTGGTGCTCATTCAATAATAATAGTTCTTCACTGTCGAAACCAAATAAAGTTCCATAAACCCCCGCTTACGAATTATGAAAACCTGCTAGAGATGACGCCAGCACCAGGTTTTTAAAATTATCCTTTTTCGGATTCTTTTTGCGGAACTGATTCCTATATATAAAGTATCACGCGTTGTTTCAAATTGGTGAAGGAGGGACAAAAAGGCAAAATTTGTTTCTTATTCTGACATAAGGTATCCAGGAATTCAATAGTGCCGCTCTGCCAAACAGGAAAAGTTTGCCTTCTGTTTTTAATTTGACGTTGAAAATTGTCATATATTTCCATACTGTCAATCTAACTTGTATCGTACTTAACAGACTGTGTTGTTAAAATGGGTTTCATTGAAAATTTAATTTTATGATGATTGATGTTGACGATAGGATGCGGACTCAACAAGAGGTATGCATGAAATTAATGTAAACGTCGTTATTGTGCTATCGTTAAATCGAGTAAACAGATTTCATCATCATGAGGATTTAATGAGCTGTTCACACTTAAAATCATATAATTTGAACAGTAATCGTCCGTTATACGTATTAGTGTGAAATATATAATTCAACGATCATTAATTAGCAATGACTGTTTTGAGTTGAAACTTAGATATAGCAAATTACTCAAATATGTAGGTATTTTACGATTGTACCTATTCATGGGAATTTAAAAAAAAATGTTTTAATAAGGAGAAAATATATACAATGAATATTTATATTTCTACTTACGAATATAATTATTCTTTGTAATACTTACGTTTATATACTTGTTTATAATTAAAAACTATTTTAATAAATATAAAGGGTGATCGTTAATTTATTAAGATTCCTAATTCTTGAGATTAAGATTTGGTAATGTATGTATCCTTCTATGGATACTTGGTAGATTATAGGTGTGGAAGGGCCTCTGAATAGGTGGTGTTGCTGGTCACTCGGTGGGTCATCTTACAGGAATAAAACAACTATCTGTAGCACTGGGACACGTTCTGTTTATTACTTTAACTTTCTATTATACATTAAAATACTTATTACTAACACTAATATTAATAGTAATGGTACTCATAATTATAATGAGAGTCGATAATTAGAATGCCCCTTGAAACACTATCGTTAGCATATTTATACGATGAGTAAAGTTCATTATAAGTAAATATAAATAATACTATTTATGTTTATTTCACGCTCTGAACTTGACTTCGTACGTGCAACCTTCCTACTTCATATTTATATAACGATTCATGATTTATTGGAATTAGCTTCAAGGGAATTTATGTCTTTTAATTATAAATATTTTATAATAATAATTTAAATAATTAATAACTTTATATTGAGACCAAAAGGCATCACAATTTATTAGGATTCTACCTTAAACAATAGTATATTATTATTGACCAAGCACCAAAATTATTCCGCAAGAGGCTTATAAATGTCTTCACTACCGTGGTATATATACATTTTTTACCACTACCAGCCAAATTTAAGACAAAAATAAAGATAATTTACATCATACACTATTTCAATTCTAAAATATTAATTATTCCGAAGGATTTTGTATGAACTTCTTTATTGTTGTTATTACAATTGAACACACAGCAATAAAATACAATTATTCCTATAGTTAATTACCAATATTTAGTGCAACGAATTAACGAAACCAATTATACGACCATATCCAAAAATTTTACAAAACGTGGGTTATGTTTTACTTTGAACTTTGAGCACATGCGCAATTGGAGAAAAAACGAATTCCAGGGTTAGTGCGTTCACAAAACAACACCTTGAGTGTAAGGGATATACTTAAGTAAAAAAGTGAGCGTTCATAAGACATATAATGTATTATTCACACGTGCGTTCACAAACACACCACGGGAATCGCTAACCCCGTCGTCTGATTTACACGTACACTGTCATTTTTCGCTCTTCACCTAATCCATCTACAGGGTGTTTCATAGTTAATCCACCATAGGTTTACTGCAAGTAGAGGACACTTTTGGTGGTTCCAAATAGCCTTGGTTAATTGGTCTAGCATAATTATTAACAGAGATACAGGGTGTTTTATCCATTTAGTCAAATCCTTTTGACGTCCATAACTTTAGAACCACACTATATATTTCTTTCATTTTTGGTAATGATCTATTGCATTGATAACAAAATAAGATAGTGTAATAAAAATAATTATAATCCAGGTCTGGTTTGAGAAAAATTTGCAAAATTCGATAATCTCCAAACCAACACCCTGTATATCAGAATTTTTGAAATCCAATAAATTATTCGAAGAGAACAGAAAATATAGAGCGGCACCAAAATATTTTTCGAAGTGCACATCCCGTTCTACTGCTCAACTTTTAATGTCAAAGTTATTTAAATGTATCATTTACATTTTCGTACGTAATAACTTTAGAACCACCCTATAGATTTTTTTCATTTTTGGTAGGTGTAAGTTACATAAGCATCAAAATCTCATCATGTAACAAAAACAGTTATAATCCAGGTTCGGGTTAAGAAATTTTTATATTTTTATAAATCAATAGTTCATTACAAAAGAACAGAAAAAATTGAGTTACATGGAATGTCAAATCATTTATAATAATTGTTCGAAATGTCCATCATTTTGCTCTATGCATTTACGAGCTCTCTTTAAGATGTTTGGTGTTGCTCGTCTTATCGTTAATGGATTTGTCCTGATTTCATCGCAAGCATCATCAATTCTTTGAATAAGATCTTCTAAGGTTTATCTCAGTAAAGTATACTTTGGCTTTCAGATATCCCCAAATACGATAGTCCACTGGGTTGAAATCCGGCGACCTGCAAGGCCAATTATTGGGCCCGCCCCTCCCAATCCATATGTTTCTAAAATACTCGTTTAGAAAATTTCGCACAATTACCCTAAAGTGAGGAGATGCACCATCGTGCTGGAAATACATTCCTCCAATTTCCTCATTTTCTAATAGCACTGGTAACATATTTTGCAAAGTTTTCCGTACTCCAACAGTCTACGCCTATTTGCTAATTTTTCTGTTTCTTAGAATATTAGACCTACTTGATAATTGTTAATGATTTTTGATTTATAAAAATCTTGATAAAATATTTTTTTTTCTTAACCCGAACTGGATTATAACTGTTTTTGTTACATGATGAGATTTTGATGCTTATGTAGCTTACACCTACCAAAAATGAAAAAAAATCTATACCTAGGGTGGTTCTAAAGTTATTACGTACGAAAATGTCAATGATACATTTAATGGAACTACCCTTGAATTCTCAAAATATTTGAATTTGTCCATTATTTAACAATAGAAAAAGTTATTAACCACTAATAGAGAAATTCAACTTCACAGTTGGCTAGAATACGCAATGATTCTCTAACTTCACTGCTGGTAATGGAAAAAATAAATTAGCAACTCTTGAAGATGTTAATATCAATTCTTGAAATTTTCCCAGAAACTCATTACGAATATGATTTTTCAATTGTTTCAGATCAACAGATTGCAATGAAATTCTGCTGCAATCTACACGATGCCAAACTATGTTTTGGGTAAGTTTTTTTTGTTCCAGTAAGAGTTTAATATTCAATTTGTATATTATTTAATGAAAATACTCATTAAATTCGCCCAGTTGAACGATGTTCAGAGTTACTGAATTCGAAATAGGGACAGCTGTGGCTGTTAATTGGCACATTGTATGGCGGCTCCAATCATTACGTCAATCAAGAAACATATGTAGTGTAGTGTAATGAAAAGTAGCTATTATGGTTGTAGTATGTAGGAGATGCTTGAGCGTCCTACGCTCAAGGGTGAGTTTTATGGAAAAGTAGCGTGGTTTCCATCAAAATCAGGTTTTTTAGTCTTGTTGCATTTATTGGTCCCGCATTTAATAATTCGCATGTGTAATTCAGGTCATGAAGATTTCTTTGGATATGATGCTAATGTGTTTCAAAGTTGGAGATGACTCTGATTATTGGATTTGAGTTGTATTGTTGGGTAGTCTTCGACTTTTTCGTTTTGTCCTTGACCTTGCTTGGACCAAAACGATAGAGGAGGTATTCTGTTGTTGCGGTTGCGGTCCTAGTTGTCATGTGGTTCGTCTTTGTTGACTTCTTCGAGTCAGCAACTAAAATGGTATAGTGACCGGTTATTAAGTCTACTCACATTGACTCTATACTGACAATAGGCAAATTGTCACTCCAATTTTTCCATATCCTTGAAACAATAGAATGACCTTAAAACAATAGAAATATGTTGAACATTCATTATTTATTTGAGCGTCAAATAATGATATAATTAAGATTCACATCCAACTGATACATAAAGAACTTGAAATATTCAAATGCTGCATTTTAATATTACCATTTTTAACAATCTGTCCTCTACTCGTATATACATAATAGATATTTATGATAATTCGGAATTGATATAACCAAACTGTATGTCTCATACTAGAATATCTACCTAGAGTTTTGTACACAAAACAGTTGTTTTAAATGGAAATTGAAAAATGTAATTTCCAAAATAACTAAAGTTTGCAAAACTTAAACAATGATTCGATAAATTGAGCGTTCTTCTTTCATAAAAAAACTCTCTCGGCAGTGAATTGGTAAACTGGAAGCGATTCACCAATGTACTGTACAACACAGAAAGGTCCATTTTTTGCAGTGCTCTATATTTTTCAATAGATAGCTTGGCAATCCATTGTTCGCTTCAGATCATATTACAATGGCATTACTCTGAAATGCACAGTATTTTTTAGTTTATAGACAAAAGCAGAAAGTGCACTGCTTTATGTTGTACAACACTTTGGCAATACGCAAACTGTACGTGGATGAGTAGAATCAGTGGAGTGTCTTGTCAGATGAGTTCTACTTGTTCTGACTGAAAGCTGGGTATCGCCCCTTCACAGTTTGACAAATAATATGTTGTATTGGGATGGATCTTTGGGTTATTTCAGAACTCAATCCTTCTGCTAGTGCTTCAATGGCTATATCTTAAATTGAAGTATCCGAGAAATTGTGAGCTACAATGGTTGAGAGGTAGGGGAAAATTGATTTTCTTACAAGGTTTATCTAGAAAATCTGGTGCACATTATTTTGTCCGCTAAAATATTTCTACCAGCGTCTGAGGAATATCTACTGCATAATGGCCATTTGCACCGACTCACTGTTTAAGTATATTTAACTAAGTAGAGCTTGAAATCTGAGCCTCCCTTATAAATATAACCCTTGCACCATGTCAATCATAGGTTGGCTTAGCTAAGTAGCCATGCAGTTAGTAACAGTCTTTCGACTTCATATGTCATTATTTGCTTATGGCATTTTTGTTTGGTTTGTGTCCGACGTGGAAATCTAAACATTGAATAAAATTTTTCTTGGTGTGTCAGGATCTCTCTTTGTGTTGTTGGTATTTTGATCTGGGATACAATGTCGCTAACTCCCTGGATGCTTTTGCTATGGTTCTGCTAGCTGTAGCTACATCAATATGCATGAAATGTGCACATTTATCAGAAAACCTGAGCTCGCAAAATATCTTGGACAAGTTAGCAACTGGTTGATTGGACTAAGGCTGTTGTTCCTAAAAGCATTTCACAAGAATGTATATAATCTTTTAAACACAAGGTCTGTAATTTAAGATCGATCTTAGGTGATCAATGTGATGTTGGTAACTTGTGTGCATACCTTAAGGCAATTAACATGTATAGAAAAATCTAAGTTGTAACTATTTTCTGTTTCCTTACCACTTATTTATAATTATGTATGTTTATTTTGTAACAAGATTCTTAAACAATAAACTAGCCATCGCTAATAACCCATAACATACTCAACGCAAGGGTTAATGTTTGGGGCAGGAATTCTTGGAAACCATGTATTTGGCCTGATTCTATAAGGGTGTGGTTATGATTTAACCACTCCGCTGAGTGGTTAAAAGCAAGGTCAGTGATTGAGGTAACCACTTTATCGGATTTCGGATTGTATAACACCAAAGTGTTTAACTTTTCAACCATTCTAACCTCCAAAATGTGGTTAGTCTTACCACCAGGTTTCTCTGGTGGTTGTGCTTTAATCACTCTTGCTTGTCATTGTCAAAGTGATTATAGTGAGTGAAAAGCAGTGAAAATTATATGATGAGGACTTCGAAGATGATGATGATGACAACGACCTAGGAAACAATGACCCCTCATCGTCGTTGGTAAGCTATTTGCAATGCTTTTTGGAATGAAATAAATTATTGAATTTCTAGATCGTGACATACTGACTGCCGGAAGAAACACAAGGGAAATACTGATCGCACGCCATTTTTAGGTTACTGTTGATTATTGTGTTGTGAATATTATCATTCAAAACTATTAATATTGATTGAGAGCACAGCTTTATTGAGCAAACAACAATTCGGAGTCTGAGAACATGTGCATAACATAACCCCGTCGAATTTGCAATTTGACGTTAATGCAACTTCGCATGATACATTCAAACTACTTTCTTATATAATCAGGCCAATTATCATTGATCTCTTTTTCATTGAGGGCAATATGAATGGCGATCATTATTTGGCACTACTTCAAAATGATGTACTTCCAAGTTTGGAAACTGTATATCCTGATCCAGGAAATCCTCAAGTTTCAGTTAATACGACATGGTTTCAGCAGGATGGAGCACTATAGCTAGTGTTTCAAATTTCATCACGTTTTGCATTACATTTTAGTTTTTGATTGCATTGTAACTTAATTCCGGTAAGCACATGTTTTTATTTTATTTTATCCTAATTGTTTAAGTAGAAATAAAAACATTTTGAAAAGGGAATGAAGAGAGCTTTGAAACGATATACCACAAGTCTATACTTACCATTTAAAAACTTGTGGGTTGAAAGTAGGGATGGTATGTCAATTTATATTTTAAACTTTACGTTTTTGGGATTTTTTATAAATATGTATAGTAGCCGAAATAATGAATTTATTCCGTTTGACTTTTATAGACCATATGTGTAAAATGTATTTCGATTATGGACAATAGCTTGCAACATATTATAAAATAATAATCCGTGTAAAGAATTCATGTTCACCTATAATTATAATAGATTATAGTCGTTGAAAGTATACGGAAAATGATAAATCGAATAAACAATATTAAAAAGCGTGACCATTATATCAAATCGGTTAAAAATGCCGAAAGTGTTTTAATTGATTTAAGTAAGAAGTGGAAATATAATATACATAGTATACTTGAGAGATGATGGGTGAAGGTTAAAAATAATTATAGTGGGTACTTTGTG
>CAJUYG010000909.1:0-15821 GCA_910591675.1 Galerucella calmariensis | reverse complement strand
TTCTACTATTAAATTATTTCCAATTAGTAATGAATCACCCTGTATATAAAAGAAGGGGAACAGAGTTGCTATGGAAGTCTCACTCGCTCTGAAACGCATTCATAGTGCTCTCGCTGATAATTTTCATGTTTGGTGGCTGTTAGGTCATTACAATTGGTCTGACTTACGAAATATAACTTAGTAATAGTTGCCTTGATAATATATTTGAAAGTCAGACATGTGAAAATAAATTAAGTTTATTTATTGGGTCCATGGAAAGTGTCTGACACTTATGATACTACTTTAGAATATTATTCTACAAAACATATATAAAAATCAGCATTTAAATTTAAGTAAAGTAACTCCTAATTTTAGTCTTCTTTCTTACCTGATATCTACCAAGGTGCCCTTAGGATAGCTCCACGAACACACAGGTATTCAAAGCACACGAGATGCTACTGAGAACCTAACATTTCATCTATTTGAAAATAAGTTATGTCTTATCGCTCTGGGATCTCGGACTCTAAGTGCCAAGGACCTACTTGTTTTGAGAAAGAATAAAATACTACATGGTATTAGATAAAATGGATAAAACAGATAAATGAATAAAATGGAAGATAATACAAAAATAAAACATAATAATAACACTCAGGAATTCAGGAACGTATTGATATTATAAAATATTGGATGTGAGATACTTCTGACAGAAAGTTTTTTAATTTAGGAAGTTCTTTAGTGGATCGACTAGTTTGGTAGGTGTGGAAAGCCCGAAGAAATTGCTTTCCAACGGCTAAAGTCTTAATTATTCAGGGTTTAACAATAAAGCAGGAATATTTATTTGGAATGCAATGAAATTGTTTGTGGTTAGCTATAGGGATGTCGCTATTATCTCATTTTCAGCATTTCATCCACTGGGATCCACGATACACTTACTCACGGTATGCTGATTTCTACTCCCAATTGCGTCCGAGCCGCGCAGTTACGTCACGCGGGAACCAGAAATATACACCCACCTCTCACCAGTCCTTCGATTCATTGTGTTTTCATGCAATACAAGGTGTTGTTAGCTTCAATTTCAATTTTACTTGAGTTGATTCGTTTATTTTGAATTTTATTACCCACTAATTTACTGTTATTAGTGTTATTTAATACTGTTTTGTAACGATTAAGGAAAATTAATAGGAAAATCAGTTTTCAAAACTGCCTGAAAAAACTGGACAAGAATATGTCAAAATTAACAAATTTCAATAAATGATTCTAAATATATATAAGCTTTTTCTACTCCTATACTATAAATTATTAATTGAATGCCAATTTTCAGTTTCATAATGATACTTATTATAACACTGGTTTTCATTATGAAACTGAAAAATTGACCAATAGAAATCTAGATTTTCAAATAACCAAGTAGGCAGACCCAATATTTTCTGTAGAATGTCGAGAAACGACCAAAATAAATGTCGAGTACCAGACCAAAAATACTTATTAAAGACCACGGTAATATTCAAACTTATTAATTTTTGTTTACAATAATTGAATACTAATTTTGTATAACAGTAACATACCTATATAGGTTTTATATTAGTTTAATGTGGTCCCGTAGGGTGGATCGAGACCCGGTTTGTCCATTTTTTTTAATATTTTTTTTAAATCGAATTTCTTTTTTGTAGAAAAAATAGTGTATGCAAGTTTCATGTAATGGTTATTAATACACTCGCCATAACCATACGAAACTCGCCTTTGGCTCGTTTCGTATCCCTGTGACACCTTTGTTAAGGAGTCTTGTATAAGAAATGAAATATATTGGTAGAAATATAAAATACAAAATATTTATAATATAATGGTGTATTTTAATTTTGCCCACCCATGAATATTTCTGTTTTAAATCTTTTTAAAATGTGAAAAATATATATTTCCTACATATTTCTACACGTTTTGTACATTGTTAACACCCAGCATCATTGTACATACAAAAAAAAAATAACTAAGTTACTGATAATAAAGTAATATTATTTCATATTATATCTGAAAAACCCTGTCGCATTTAAATATTCATTTATAAAGTGGAAATATGCATGAAAATTAAACACAAACAGAGTATTTCCCATATATTTAGCATTGACCACATGACCACGTCATGACCACATGACGTCACACGCTGTCGGCTACATGCGCAAGAACATACCGTGAGTAAGTGTATCGTGACTGGGATCAATGTATTGATGTAATTTCAGCGTTATCTCCAGTCCATAATTATGCTCTCAGAGCTTCTGAACGGATGATATCTACCTTGTACTGATGAAGCGCAAATATGCCCACATTTTTTGTCTTTATTTCCCTTGGTTAATCTGTCACAGTGACAAGGTCAGAAGATCTTTTCTTCTCTTCTTTTGGAGAGCGCTGGCGCCCTTAAAGGTGGAATTCTAATTTTAAATTCATAGTTCAGCCGGTGGACCTCTAAGATCTGTTCCAACCGCAGTCAGAAACGATCAGAGAATAACTGGTCATAGCAAACAATGAGTTTACTTTCGCATAATTCTTATCACTGATTGCAATGGTCGACGATTCTCTGATCGGCTCTGACAGTTTCTGATTGCGGTTGGAACAGACCTCTAGTAACACCGTTAAATTTAAATCCACATTTTTAGAACCGATTGTGTTATGAACTAGGAGACTTTAAATAATTAGCTTGATATTTTTGTAGTTTCTTAATGGTTGTTCTACTAATTTTAGGAAAATTTAGGTGCTGATTTAACGTTTGAACGTGCTACATTAATCGAAGTATAATACAGCTTAGATTGTTTTTGTTTGTGTTTAATGCATTTTTAAACATTCAAACGAAAGTCGAGAATGTACTTAAAATAAATGGGTTTTGAGAAATATACTTTGATCTTTGAATAAGTTTGATAACATGCTCAAACCGCTCATTTGAACCGTTCAATAATACCGACCGGATGAGTACCTATACATAAATGAAGATTATATGCACGTAAAAAGACTGTTTATAAAAGCAAAAAAAAAATATTCACACTCATTCTAAATTCGAGGAACTTCGTATTTAAAATTCAGTCCGATCACTAGTCGAAGTACATCATCATGTCAAACATTTTAATTGATAATTTTACACACATCCATACTGCGGTGGATCTGTGAGCTGCTGACTGGTGAGCTTTTTACCATTTTTTCTAGCATTTATAGTAAATTAAGTATCAAGAACGGTAAGGGTTGTTTACCGGTCGACATCAATGTTTGGAGGCTGGAGACCGGTATTACCCTTAACGTTCGAAATGCTTATACCATTTTTTGCGCGATCGTATTGAAATATTCGAATTTCGAATAAAGTAATTTAAATTTCTTCGAAATGAACGAAATGTCAAAAGTGACATTTATACTTCTCGTTTAAAATATAATTTGCATTTTAGTGAAATTGTTTGATTCTGTTCATTGAAAAATATCAATCTTCTTATTTTTTTTGTTTTTTTCGTGTAATGAATTAAGTATTATATTATTTAGGACCACTTAAATGTATGTAGGGCTAAGACGTAGTTTACTTACCGACGTCTGAACGGTAAGTAAATCACTTACCGACGTGTTAGACTTAGAAACCAGTAAACACAACCTACCGACCTGACAACCGATGCTGTAAGCAAACAAAAAAGATTGATCGCGCAAAAAATATAAATCTTCTTATTTATTTTGTTCCTTTTGTGTAATGAATGAAGTAATATATTATTTAGGACCACTGTTTGTAGGGCTAAGACGTCGGTAAGTATTTCACTTACCGACGTCTGAACGACGTGTTAGACTTAGAAACCAGTAAACACAACCTACCGTCCTGACAACCGATGCTGTAAATAAACAAAACAGATCGATCGCGCAAAAAACAATTTCTCTTTTATCAATTCACTGAATACCAACTTTACTGATCATCCAATAGTCCAAAAACGCGACATTGATAAAATTTTCTCAGATTGTGATGTAACAGTCTGTCTTATCTAGCTCCCATCTCACGCTGGAATTACTGTCAATGGAAATGCTTACCACCTTGCCTAAGAAGCCAACTCTTCCATCTTTACAACAACTTCCATGTTATTTTTCTGAAAGAACGCATAATTCTTTTATTAGATGAAACTCCACAAGCTCATTTGTATTTTAGGCTATTCTGGATAAGTGTACCTAAAGTGGAATTAATGTATGTATAAGAAAATATTTAGCATCATCATATTTGCAAATAGAAAGGTGTCGCAGCATTATAAACCACACATGCAGTTACCAAGGAAGAGTTTCACTTAAACTATTTAAATTCACTTCAATTTGTTGACGACCATATTTGGCAGTACTGCTTTTGGCCGTTCACGTCAAATATTCTTCTCATAATCTCACTGTTAAAATGTCTATTAAAATTAATATAAGAAAGTATGTAACCAACACTCAACAGATAGAAATGCTCTGATTTTCTGTAACATTAGTTTCCACGATAAATATTTTTTTAAATAGTGTGCTTTGTAAATCTACTTGTATTGATTTCCCAAGAAGATTTTTTTTCAAGATAATTACTGAAACTGTTCATATTACTTCTTGAATTACAATGGCTTTGTTCAGAAGATTATCATTTACGCTTTTCTTACGATCAAGTGATCCATTATTTCACATTATTGTTGATACGACTTTCGTTTGGAAGCTGTCTTTGGCGCATTCTTATTATTGTTTAAAATTACTATCTAGTATTGAATACACATAACGATTTGTTTTCTAAAAACAATAATAATTACTCTCAAAAACAGCGAAAGAACCGATTTATCAGTTAGGTTAGTTTGCGACATCTATAAATTTTAATATATACCTAATTATTGTCTTTATAGCCTATTGTATAGTTTGAATGAATGCATATGATTATAAATAACGAATCGTGAAGGCTGGCACTGAACAGCTAAAGCTAACAGATACTAATGATACCAAACATTTTCATATACGATAAAGATGCAGCTATTCTACAGTTACATTAAATTATAGACAAGTTTATGTATCCCATGAAGTTGAGGATTTCATTAATTCATTCATACGGTTGGGTAGGGCTCAACAGCACCGGCACTTGAACTACTTCCAATCCAGAAGCTTCGTGTCTTCTATATAGGCCACCACTTCATCTGGAGAGATCTTCAGTAGTTGTGATGGTTGTGGTTCCACTCCAAAGGGCTTCCTTCTAAGTCCTTGTGAGTTCTCACAGAAGCAGAGCATATGAGTAGTTGTTTCATCGTAGAGTTCACATTTTCTGCACATAGGCTCACTAACTTTGCCCATCCTGTGCAGATGCTTTCTTAGGGTACAGTGTCCAGTCACCAGGTCGGTAACTTTCACATTTCTTTTACCCAGCTCCAACAGCCTCGACAAGAGTTCCTTGTCTAACTAATTCAGTAGACTCTTACTATGGAGGTGTCCTTGTGTCAGACTTCATTTGAGTTGGTGTTTCTTAACTAGCCAGTTCCCTCTTATGTAATCCTTTGTGATTTAACAAAACGGTTCCGGACCTGTGAAGACTATTTTAGAGCCTACCTTAGCTAACTGGTCTGCCATCTCATTTCTTGCAATCCCCTCATGTGCCAGCACCCATATTAGAGTCACTTTGTTGTCTCTTGCCAGCATGTTAAGGTATTCTTTACAGATCTTTACCAACTTATACCTAGTTGTTGGGTTGCTGATAGCTACAAGCAGAGCCTGGTTGTCAGTGAAAATTTTAATTATTTTTAACTATTTTGGCTGGCGTTACTGCTATGGTATATCGTGAATATTTTACTGAAATTAGTACTCATATCACCTGCTAGGTGGATAGATAGACGAGGCCCAATGTTGGAATGGCCATCTAGGCTCCTTAGACTTTTTTATGTGGATATCTGAAAACCAAAATTTATCCCACTCAGCCAGCAACTTTAGAGGATTTACATCAGCAAATTATTCAAGAATGACGACAAATAATCACAGAAACTCATTTGAGGCTCGATTGTATCATTGTATTGAAATCAATGGAAATCAATTTTTGCACTTTATATACGGGGTGATTCATTAAGAATGTCCAATCTCTGAAGTGTAGATTTTAGACCTCAAAATATGATTATTCTGCTCAACATGCCTTAGGCAAATATTGCTAGTTTCCGAGATACGGGGTGTTCAAAGTTTAAATTTAAATTTTGATTTTCGCAATAATTTTTTATATTTTCACAATTTCTCTTTGAAAATTGGCAATTTTACGTTTTTTGGCATGAGGAATAATAATTTGAACTCTAATTTAACATTGCTAATAGAGGGCGCTGGTTACACTCGTTTGTGTTATTTAAATCAAAGTAAACTTTTTTTGGGCTAAGCTCACGATACACTTACTCACGGTATGTTCTTGCGCATGTAGCCAACAGCGTGTGACGTCATGTGGGAATCTCAATCGGTGATGTACAATGCTAAATATATGGGAAATACTCTGTTTATGTTTAATTTTCATGCATATTTCCACTTTATGGATGATTATTTAAATGCGACATGGTTTTTCAGATATAATATGAAATATTACTTTATTATCAGTAACTTAGTTATCTTTTGGAACTTTAGTTCTTTATGTCAGGTTATGTTTGAGCGACTGGTGGTCGCGACGCAAAATATCTGACCGTTAAGCGTTACGTTACGCTACGTTATGTTACGTTGCTTCGTTATGTGCCTTGCTTGTGTGCTTGTGCTCTCTCCTTAGTCTCTCTCTCGTTTACGAAGCAGCGATTCATATGCCTCGGCCGGGATTCGAACTCGGGACGCCCGTGTGGAAGGCGAGCATTCTACCACTGAACCACCGACGCTATCTTAAAATTCTATGCAAAGCTGGTATTCGCAGTGCTGGTGATCTACTTGAATTTGTTCGGATAAATTTTTACTATTATTTCCATAATTTTTTTGCGCGATTGATCTTTTTTGTTTATTTACAGCATCGGTTGTCAAAATGACATGAGGATTAAGGGGTCTAGCACATTTACTTTTCGAAATACAGGGTGTTGAAATTTAACTTGAATGTTTTAATTCGATAACTAAAATGGATGGATAAATTGATTTGACATTTGGCAGGTTGTTTTTAAATGTAAAAGGGCATATTTTGATAGAAATAGTAGTTTGTGCAACTAGTGTGGATATGATGGCCATATCGCACGAGGACAAAGTTTGAGCACGACGCCGTAGGCGGAGTGCTCAATCGTTCAAGTGCGATATGGACAATCCACACGAGTCGAACAGCATATTTTTTCTACGACCCACTTAAGAAAAAATCTAGAAAATGAAAATTTCTATAAACTGTAATATAACTTCAAATTAAAAATTTAACAATTCAATTTTATGTTTCCACTAATTTTTTTGTGGTAAATGTACAGTTCTTGAATGTGTAATTTGTATAATGCTTTTAAATATACGATGCTGTTATAAGTAGATGTTGCCAGTCGGACTCCCTCATGAAGGGTACCGTACCATTATCTATAATAATGAATATTCTGCTAAATATTTCAAACGTCTACCTGTTGTCGTTATCAATATCAAGCAGAATAATTATTTAAAAATAAAATTAACAATAAAAAAAAACTTCCTCACGGGGAATCGAACCCGGGTCTACCGCGTGAGAGTCTGGTATGCTTACTACTCTACCACCAAAGAATATGCAAATCGTTTATCTATAACGTCAAAAAATGTATTACATAATTTTTGCTTGAAAGGAACTAAAGTTCCTACCGTGTGTCCTGCGACACGTTCTACCTTTTTTTGGTATGTACCGGGTGGTCCAATAAGCCGATCTCTCGGCTATATATCAGAAACTATTCATGTTATAACTTTAGGAGAAAAAATTCCTTAGGAAAAGTAGACAAGAGAAATTGCTGGAAATTACTTTCAAGTTTCTAGGTTAACCGCTAGGGGGCGTAACCTGTAAAGAAAAATTTAAAAACCAGTTTTTTATGAAATATGCCCAATTATACCTAGTGTTTAATAAGTAAACTAAAAAAAGGCCTAGATTTCGCACAAATTTGTTCAAGTACTTTTTATTTTATTTTTCCAAATAAAGGGTGGGGGAAAGTGGGAAAGTATTTGTGGATAAATACCTATAACTTTGGTTTGAATCAACCGATTTTAACGAAATCAGTGTCAACAGAAAGAGTACAGATGAATTAATTACATCTACTATGAAACAATGGCATTTAATTTTAATTGTCATAGGTAGAAGGTACTTTCGAATGAAAAAAATTAAAATTTGTTTTCTTGGAAAATGTTCAATGGAAACACCTAATTATTCTGAATTATAATGGAACTGGATTAAATTCACACTAAAATGGCGCAAACCGCATGTTGATAGCTATTTTCGAAGTCAAGATATAAATAAAAACGCATAAACATATAAGTAAGTATAGTATTGACTCACTCTGTATTATAACTTAAAATTAAATATGTAAAAGAAGGATTATACATGAATTTCCATCATTAAGATTTAATACCCAAATAAATGCTTCTTCAATCTCAGGTTACTGCAATTGTTAAATCTGCTAGAAGAACAACCGCATATCATGTCAAACATTTTGTGGGCAGACGAGGCTACGCTTAATAGTGCGGGTGCTGTTAATCTGCATAATAAGCATTATTGATCTGAAGAAAATCCGCTCTGGGTAGAGGAAGTGCAGCTTCAAGGTAGATGGAGTCCTAATGTTTGGTGTGGTATAGTTGACGGAAAGATCGCAGGTTCATATTTCTTGGAACTTCAAATGGTGATACATATTTGGATTTTCTGGATAATTGGTTGTCTGTTATATTGCAAGATATTTCCTTACAAACATGAGGTATGATATTACAGCATGACGGGTGTCCTGCGCACTTTTCCAGACGAGTTAGAGATTATTTGAATGTAAGTATATTTTTAGGGCCAGCTAGATCTCCAGACTTAACATGCCTGGACTTTTATTTGTGGGGAAGATTGAAGGATTTAGCGTACCAAACCCACCAACATCGCGGGACGACATGCAACAGCGCATTGGGAACGCTATAAATAGTATATCTAGAGCTGAAATTTAAGCATCAGATATGTCAAAGCGTGCTAGATTACATATTTGTGTGGAAAACGATGAAAAACAATTTGAACATTTAATTGGACAACAAGTTTCAATGACCAAGATATCTGTATGATCTTTCTTTCCCATATTTAATTTTAAGTTATAATACAGGGTGTCAATACTATACTCACTTATGTTCATGCGTTTTTATTTATATCTCGAGTTCGACAAAAGCTATCAACATGCGGTTTGCGCCGTTTTGTTGAGAATTTAATCCAGTTCCATTATAATTTATAATTCCATTATAATTTTAAAACTAAATTCCATTGTTTTATAGTAGATGTAATTAATTCCTCTACACTCTTTCTATTGACACTAATTTCGTTAAGATCGGTTGATTCAAACCAAAGTTATAGGTATTTATCCACAAACACTTCCCCACTTTCCCCCACCCTTTATTTGGAAAAATAGAATAAAAAGTTATTGAACAAATTTGTGCGAAATTTAGGCCTTTTTTCAGTTTACTTATTCAACACTGGGTATAATTGGGCATATTTCACAAAAAACTGGTTTTTACATTTTTCTTCGCAGGTTACGCCCTCTAGCGGTTAACCTAGAAACTTGAAAGTAATTTCCAACAATTTCTTTTGTCCACTTTTCCTGATGAAATTTTTTTCCCAAAGTTATAACATGAATAGTTTCTGATATATAGCCGAGAGATCGGCTTATTGGACCATCCGGTACAATCATGCTGGGTGTTAACAATGTAAAAAACGTGTAGAAATATGTAGGCAATATATATTTTTTACATTTTGAAAAGATTTGAAACAGAAATATTTATGGGTGGGCAAAATTAAAACACAAATATTTTATATTTCATATTTCTACCATTATATTTTATTTATTATACAAGACTCCTTAACAAAGGTGTCACTGGGATACGAAACGAGCCAAAGGCGATAATTATAAAATCATAATTTTACGTATTATAAAAGAAAAAAATGGCCAACAGTAGCGATAGTGAATATGTACGCCTCCCGGAATTAATTTCATTTATAAATGTAAGGGTTCCGATTAAAAATATAAGTTATATATATATATATATATATATATATATATATATATTCTCTTTATATTTTTATAAATATGCTCTATAGGCTAGTGGTGGTTGACTATGGCGCGGACGATCGAGGTTCGATCCTCACTGGAAGCTTTTTCTTTTTAGTCGTGGAGAAAGTATAGTCTTTCACTTGTGTAGAATGGCTACTTCATCCGCGTGAATAATAGCCATCATTCTTCACTCGTTGAAGAATATACTATTCTAATACTAAAAATCACTATTTTTTTAATATGGCTGTGCAATTATACACATAAAAATGTTATTCCAAATTTTTATTAAATAATTTTAAAAATATTTAACGCAAAACATTTCATTGATGTATTAAAATTAGACAATTCTTGACAGTAGTTTTTTAAAAAATGACAGTAGCAATCCTCGATTTTTTCGGTTGACATACTAGTCCGGTATTAGCGGCTAAGGAACAGTGCAGTAAGAACTGATAGAGCAGCAGGCAGTCTAGTGACTAAATTGTTACAAATTGTAACATACCGGCCCCCTTGACAGCCAAAAGGCTTCAATTAAATAATCACTGGTTGCAATTAGGCAGAACGCATAATTTTGTAGCTGGTCTCTTAAATAATGAAGATCCATGTCTTATAGTGGCCGTTCGAATTATACCATCAACTCCTGGATGTACATTTTCAATAATACCCATTTTCCATTTAAGCGGAGGCAGATCATCTTCCTTAATGATAACTACAGTACCAGGCTTCAAAAGGTCAGGATAGTTTTGCTTCCACTTGTGACGTTGCTGGAGCTCCGAAATAAATTCCTTAGACCACCTTTTCCAAAAGCTTTGGGTGATTTTTTGAAGTCGCTGGAACTTGGACAGACGGCTTTCTTGGATTTCAGCATAATCATGATCAGGAAGAGATGTAAACGTCTCTCCAATAAGAAAGTGCGCTGGGGTGATAGGTTGAGGGTCGTTTGGATCGTTGGAAGAAGGAAATAGAGGACGGGAGTTAAGACATGCTTCGATTTGATTTAAAATGGTTAAAAATTCTTCATAAGAAAAAGGTGAACGATTTAAAACTCTCTTAAGGTGAAATTTGGTGGACTTAACACCAGCCTCCCAAATTCCGCCAAAATGTGGAGCACGTGGTGGAATAAAATGCCATTTAACCTTATTTTGGCTTGAATAAGTTTGAATCTGATCTTTATTTTTAATGAGAAAATTGTCAATATCGTTTTTAGCACCTACAAAATTGGTACCGTGGTCACTATATATGTTAGCACTCAAACCTCGCCTAGAAAAGAACCTACGAAGTGAGGCAATGAACGCATCTGTAGTAAGATCGCTTACTATTTCTAAGTGTATGGCTCGAGTTGACAGGCATACAAAAAGGCATACATAAGACTTAATGACTTTATAATTTCGAGTTTGCCGATCCTTTAATAGAAACGGTCCACAAAAGTCAACTCCCACATTGAAAAATGGTCGATGAGGAGTTACACGGTATTCTGGTAACTGACCCATGAGATATGGAGTGGAAGTGGCATCGAAGCGATAACAACGCACACACTTTTTAACAGTTTGTTTCACTAAGTTTCTACCAGAAGTAGGCCAAAACCGTTCACGTATCGAGGCCAACAAGAGTTGGGGTCCAGCATGCAAAAGTCGTAAATGCTCGTATGCTGCCATGAGCTTAGAAAAATTATGCTTTCCAGGTAAGATTGCTGGATGCTTCTTATGAAAATCGAATTGGGAATGTTTCAATCTACCTCCGACCCTAATTATGCCATCTTTGCTTAAGTAGGGATTTAGGCTCAATAATTTACTTTTTTGACCTACAGGTTTAGATTTAGATAAGTTATGATATTCTTTTGAACGAATTGAATAAGTTTATTGAGTGATGATTGAAGTTCCTCGATATCAAGAGGACCTGCTTTTCTTAATTTTTTAGGAATACGACAATTTTGAATAAAACGGAAACAGAAAGCTGTAACCCGTTGCAACTTGCTAAAAGAAGAGAACCTGTCAAATAGATTAACAAAATTGTCGTTGATTGAAACATTGAAGGATATTTGTTTTTCTGCACGCCTTTCAGGTATCTCAGCTTGGCCAAAACCAGATAAATAACTTTCGTCGGGGTCTACTGGCCATTTTTCTGGAGAATCTGAAAGCCAGTTAGGTCCTTTCCACCAAAGTTGATTATTAATTAAGTTATTAGGACTTAAACCACGTGAAAGAAGATCAGCGGGGTTCTCGTGAGTATTGATATAATACCATTGATTCGAATCAGTTAATGCTTGAATTTGAGTTACCCTATTAGAGACGAAAATCTTCCACTGTTGTGGACTGGATTTAATCCAAGATAGGACGATTTTTGAATCAGACCAATAGAAATAATTATCTATAGGCAAGTCCAGGGAGCCTCTAACGTTTTGAACAAGTTCAGCAAGAAGTAGCGCGGCACATAGCTCAAGACGTGGAATGGTTATTGTCTTTAATGGAGCGACTCTAGTTTTAGAACATAACAAAAAAGAATGACTTAAACCAAAAGTATCTATGGATTTTAAATAAATACAAGCCCCATAAGCCATTTCGCTTGCATCTGAGAAAGCATGCAGTTGTATAGAACTAAAACTTAAAGGTAAAACATGCCTGGGAATATTTAACTTGTTTAAGTCTTGAAGTTGACTTTGGAACTTTAACCAAGTATTGTGAAGTTCTAACGGAATCGACTCATCCCAGTTTAATTTATATTGCCATAACTTTTGAATTATTGCCTTGGCAATAACAATGACTGGTTGAAGCAATCCAAGCGGATCAAATATTTGAGAAACGCAGGATAAAATTTTCCTTTTAGTTGTGTGTTTGTCATTGACAGTTTTTATTGAATATCTGAAAAGATCACCTTCAGAATCCCACAGTAATCCTAAAGTTTTATTTTCTGGGATTTCACCGAAATGTAGTATAGTATCTGAGCCTTTAAATGAATCAGATAGTACTTCGGGATTATTTGATTTAAATTTTCTAAGAGGAAACCCGGCAGAATTGAGAATATCAGAAATTTTTTTCTTTATGATTTTAACCTCACTTATAGATGAGCCCCCTGTACAAAGATCATCTACGTAAAAGTCTTTAGAAATTATTTTACTGATTTCAGGTTCAGTACTTTCAAATTGGATGGCTAATTCTTTAAGACACCTGGTCGATAAGAATGCAGCAGGTGAGGTCCCATAAGTAACGGTATTCAACTGATAAGTTTTAATTTGTGAATCAGAATTAGGTCTCCAGAGAATCAGTTGCAAGCAACGTTGATCGTCGTTTACTAATACCTGACGATACATTTTAGTGATATCTCCAGTCAACATAATATTATGCTTTCTGGCACGTAAAACGATTGAGAATAGATCATCTTGGATGGTGGGTCCAACTCTTAAAATATTGTTTAAGGACAATCCAGTTGTGGTAACCGCAGAGCCATTAAAAACGACTCTCAATTTGGTGGTTGAACTGCTGTCTTTAAATACGCAGTGATGGGGTAAATAGAAACAAGTCTTTTCTGTTAAATCATTAGAATTTATTTCAGTCATATGACCAAGAGTTTCATATTCATTTAAAAATTCTGTATATTGTGATTTTAGTTCCGGTCTTTTAGCAAGCCTTTTCTCAAGATTGAGCAAACACTTAATGGCAGTTTGTTTGGAATCGCCTAGAGCAGAAACAGGGTGTTTTAGCGGAAGATCGACAACAAAGCGACCTTCAGGGTTTCTTTTTGTAGTGTTAGTAAATAATTCTTCACAAAATGCATCATCAGGAGTAAGAGATTTTGGAACACCAACTTCTTCAATCTCCCAAAATTTCGAAATCTTATCATCAAGGGATTGATCAAGAGTGCTGAGATTACATGAGACAAAAAGGTTCTCTGAATGTGTAGGATTTTGTGAATTATGTGGAAATAGTGCACCCGATATGACCCATCCAAACTGGGTTTTTTGTAGTGTGGGTAACTGCTTTCCTAATTTTATTTGTCCAATCATAATGAGATCACAGAATTTACTAGCCCCGACTAAGATGTCGATGGGCCCTGGCTCATTGAATGTGGGATCAGCAAGTATAAGGTTAGGAGGAATTTTCAAGCAAGATGTATCAACATGTATGTATGGAATTTTATTAGTAATTTTAGGTAAAACCAGACATTTAAGGTTCGTTTTAAAAGGTACTTGTCGAGCTTGAATGCTAGCAAAAACTTGTTTTAAAGCCTTAGTGCTTTTCTGACCAATGCCAGTAATAGAACAGTTAATTGGGGTAGATTTCAAATTAAGTTTTTCACATAAGTCTTCAGTAATAAAGTTTGATTCACTGCCGCTATCGAGTAAAATGCGACAAATATGTATATTTCCTTGACTATCTGATATTTCAACCAAAGCGGTTGATAATAATACACTACCAGGAGAGAAATTGCTTGAAATACAGGAAACTTCATGATTCTGCAAAGTTTCGGAATTTTCATTTGAATTGGCAACATTGGAATTGATTTTTGCGTTTTCGATTTCAACTTGTGTTTTATTATTTTTGTTGTTATTTGAGAAGCTGAAATGCAATAGAGTATTGTGTCGACGCTCGCATTTACGACAAGGTGATGAGCGACACTGATCTGTGGTGTGGTTATTCCTTAAACAATTCAGACAGAGCTTTAATTTTTTGACTTCTGATAGTCTAGAGTTTGCACTTAAATCAACAAAGGATTTACAATTATAAATTGTGTGTTCTTTGTGACAATAATTGCAAGTCGGAGTATGACTTGTGAATAAACCTCTTACATTTGTTTTGGATTTGGTATTTTGTGGATTTAATGTTTCAAGAATTCGGCATTTTTTTTGTAGAAAGCTTTCAAATATTTGTCGTGTAACGTTGTCATGCTTCGCATACTCACACTCCCACTCACGTCTGGTCGTAGAATCTAATTTAGTAGAAAACATATGGATAATCAAACTATCCCAGGAATCTACTGGTTGACCCAAGACTTGTAAAGCACGTAAATGACGTGTCATGCAGTCCAAGATATTACGTAATTCAATATGACACTCTCTTGTCGCGGGTTTAAGATCAAATAATGCTTTAATATGGTTTTTCCTTAGCATTGGTTTGTTTTCATAGCGTTCAACAAGTAGATTCCAAGCAATATTATAATTATCAGCCGAACTTTCAAGGGATCTTAATAAATCAGCAGCTTGACCTTTCAATGACAATCGCAAATAGTGAAACTTATTTATGTTAGGTATAGATGTGTCATTGTGAATAAGCGACTCAAATGTATCTTTAAAGAAAAGCCACTGTTCGTAATTTCCATCAAAGGAAGGCAAAGTGATAGGAGGAAGCTTTATATTAGGTTGTGATTGCAAAACACACTTTTCTGATGAAACTTCGTTTACGAATTGTACGTTATTTAGCGTGCGATAGCTCTCTAATAACAAATGTGCTTGTGAGACAACACTGAAATAGCTATCTTCAAACTTCGTACGTTCTTCTTCCTGCAATGTTTCATCAGCTGACATATCTAGAATTTCGATATTGGACTGTATTTCATAGAAATGTTCAAGAATAGGCTCAATTTTAGACAAACGTAGTTCAATCTGATTAAAGTCAATGGTTTCAGAACACTTTTCTTTGTCAATATACAGGGTGATTCATTACTAATTGGAAATAATTTAATAGTAGA